>BQNB010010126.1:0-81997 GCA_026074375.1 Tanacetum coccineum
AGACTTTAAAAACTTATGAAATCTGACTTATAAGCTTAGTTTGAGCTTATCAAACTTAGCTTAAAGGACACAAGGCAATCAAACAGTACTAACCAAAGTTAGTACTGCTTGTGCCAAACTCCCCTTAATCTGTTTGAGAAACATTTTTAAGCTGAAAACAGTTTTCAATAAGTTTTAAAAAGCTAAAACAAATTAAGACCTAATGATATTAAGAACTTGTAAGCAAAATTTAACCATAAATAAGCAATAATCAATAAGCTAGAACAATAAGCATTTTTAACTAAAAACAAGACAGTTTATATGTAATGAACATTCAAATGAGTCATAAGCTGAAATCTATTGCTAATAAGCATCTATAAGATCTAATAAGACTAAATAAGCAACACTAAGCAGAAATAAGCAGAAATAAGCAATCAATAAGCATTATGATAAGCTAAATAAGAAATAAAGCTAGAAATGGAAAATAGAGTGTGTACCTTGATCCTAGCTCAAACAAGGATCAAATAATGCTCTTAAGAGCTTATTTATAAGCTCCAGCTTGTTAGAAACAAGCTGGTGAGGCCCATAAGCCCTTCTATGATTAGCTTATCATCCAAAAGTTAAGCTGAGGTATTTTTGGGAAGAAATTAAGTGAATATCTAAACTCAGTTAAACTTTTGAAGGCTTAACTGAGTATAAGCTAGCTTAAGTAGTAATGAAGAGCTTATGGAAAATTATTGGATTAATTTGAACAACTTAAACCATAATTGCATAAGAGAAAAACTTGAATTAAACTCGAATTTAAATCAAACAGAATTTTATTAATATTCAAATGGTTACAATACTTAGAAAAGGAAAATACAAAGAAAATTAAGCTGAAAAACTACTATAAGCTACTAAATTACTAAAAGCTTAAGCTAAATCCTACATATCCATCTCTGTGTGTGGAGGCCTCCTTTTATAGTAAGGAGTGGAAAGATCTAGAGCCCTGAGACGCTCCCCAATCTTCAATCTCGACCCTTCAATCATAACCATCTTCAATCCATCAATTTAGCATCGTTGGATCAAGTACACGTCCAATCAACCAATGATATTATGTGGGATTGCCGGCGTGGCTAAGTGAGAGTGTCAGAGGTGTTAGAACTTATTCTAGAAGGGATTCAAGCGCGTGTGTGTGTGATTGTTAACCCTGGGTGATTTGTGTATTGTGTAAAAAATAGAGGGAAAAGAATGGTGAAAGAGATGTATAGTACAAAGTTTTTGACCCATTTGTTTGACTTGGACTGGGTAAAAGGGTTTTAGATTGGGCTTTGGTTTATATCTTGGGCCGTGAATATGGATTTGGACTATAATTTTGGATTGATAAAAGGCTTAGAATTTAGGCTTTAGGTTTTATAGAAATACAATGCTAATGGGCTGACCTGGCCCATTAAAATGGGTACGGGTTGGCCCATTAAGGATGTATATGCCTTCGGCTTTGATTTTTTGTACTCTTCCATTCTCGTGCTCGGTTTTGTCTGTTTTGCTTCGTTTTTGTCCATATTTAATATATCCATTTACCTGCAAGACATAAATTACAAAACATATATATACAATGCATTTTATGTCATTTTCGTTCATTATTAGTCTTTTTAGCTTGTTTTATTAGGTAAAAGGTATGTGTATTTAAGGACATACCAAAATCCCCCATATTAAGCTATTGCCGTGTCCTCACGCAATGTCATAAACACACTTAGAAAACCAAAAATTTCCACCCCCTTAGACTAATTACCTCGAAAAGTAGCTAAGTGTTCATATAAGAGGATTAAGAAATCACTAGTTTTGAAAAGCTCACCGTTTTGCCATTTTTATGCATTTATTATTATTATACATATCATAACTTCATGGAACAAGAAACACTAAAAGGGTAAATTCATCGTCCTTGATTTTTCACCCGCCCTAAACTACGCTTAAAAACGAAATCATTGCTAAATACAAGTTAAGATGCTAACACTACTCATAAATGCTAATTGTGTATGCATAGCTACTTTCCGCTCCCTTATTCCTAAGTCCTCTAAAGGTTTTATTCTTATTGTTGGTGACAAATAAATTAAATTCTTATTCATATAAAGTAAACCCGGTTTAGACCACAATTAGTTTGAAATCCTTTCCTAAAGAGACGATATGGTGAGAATAAGGTCCACATTAAGGTTCTAATTTCACATGATTTAGGGGTTATCCTATTTAGATAACCTCGGAGTCGAAATTTGGCTTTATTATTATTATTATTGCAACATTATTAGACCTCGGTCCTTTAAACAACTACCACATCAGTATGCGAGCCGACCATGGTCCAGGAGTCTTATTTCGACCTCGGTAATCCTCGACCTTTTTGAAGGCTGCAACATCGGTTGTGAGCCGGCAAGATGCATCAAACTTTTATCAGTCTCAGATTATTCTTACTATGTGCCTTATTTAGAAGACTGCCACATCGGTTGTGAGTCGGCAAGAGGCAGTAAACTTTTATCAGCCCACAGTTTTTTTTTATTATTACCTCCACCCTTTAAATGACTACCACATCGGTTGTGAGCCGGTAAGAGGAAGTGGTCTCATTTCGGCTTTGGTTTATTACATAACTATTATTATTATAGCCAAATTTCAAGTCCTGTGGTCTTTTAACTACCTAGACAATGGTAGCAAGCCGTCAAGAATCGGTAGCCTATTTCCCCACAACACTGACACGATCTCGATGTGTACCTTACTTTCACCAGAAGGAATCTCTACGAAGTGATTTAAACTAAGAATCGCAAAAACCAAAGCAACTTTATTTATTCAACAAATATATAATGTTTATTAAGTTGATGGGAGCAAAAAGCCACAATTAACCTCTATGAGCTCTAAAGAGTTCCAACTACTTTATGCTTAGCATCTAATTTATATAAAACTCTATCATTTCTCGTTCTTCGCAAATTTAAAATCTTTAATAAAAAGATCCGCGAATGCTTAGTCTAAAAGTTACGGAACAAGCTAGAGCTCAACACGCTCGATCGAGTCAAAATTTATTCTTATTCTATCCAGCAGGAAAGTCAATATTGTGATAAAGCACTTATTTTATTTTTGAAAATTTTCAAATTTTCAAATTTTTTGGTATTTTGGTGGTAAAAACAGGATTACGTGAAAACAACGGCTGTAGGCACAATCAAATCGATAGATCCCCCATACTAGAATTGAACATTGTCCTCAATGTTTTAAAAAGGGTCTCTACGTAAATCTAAAGCTGTTTATTAAGTATGCATAAAGATAAACGTTAGTCGATAAGATTTAGGATATTGGATTCCCAAAATGAAGCTGAGGATTTGAAGCTCGAGTGAACGAAGGACAAAAACCACGAGAACGAGAGGCGCCATAATCCGGGGCAATCCTGGACATACAACAAAAACCACAAAACATGAGAAAGGAAGAGGTGAGCCTCCTCATAACACACTTATTCATTAATACTATATAATTATATTAGGATAAGCATGGGTTGCCACCCACGAAGCGCTTATTTTTGTTAATCGAGTCTTGAGGCTGACTCGATCCCTCATGCTTGAGCAGGTCAAGGAGGATAGAAATGAAGAAACATGACATCCAAGATAGGAATGTCCTCTCCATAGATCAACATCGGGCTTTTATGATGAAAAAGCTTAGAAGCTTTAACGCCTCGATGTGATGAAGAAGGAGGAGATTTCTCCTTTGAAGCAAGAACACCGTGATTGAAAACTTTGTCTTCATTTTCGAATGAAAATGGAAGTAAAGTATCAATCACGGGGGAAAGAGTAGCAAGAAATCTCGTGGATTCGACTTCAATGCATATCCCCGGATCGTAAATCTTGTTTCTATCTCCGGAAGGAGAAGAAACATTAAGATCAGATCCGAGATCATTATGAGAAGGAATGAAGTCAAAATCTATATGAAGGGTGGGATGGGTGGGCAAAATATTAGGCACATCAACGGGGATGTCTTCCATCACATCAATGGTTGAATCTCCCAAATCGGGATAATCAACATGAAATGATTCGAACTCGGGAAGGGAAGTAGAATTATCGTCACCTTCTGAGTCGTAATCATCACTCTCAATACCCGGTGGTATTGAGTCACCCGGACCGGGAAATATATTGATCTCTTCCCTAAGAGAGTCACTATCCTCAACGGGGATAGGAAATATGGGAAGAGACTCGATGATCGTATTTGGATTATCATGAAAATCTTTCGGCGGACGGGGAGATGAATTATCGTATAGCAACCTCTCCAAAAGACTAATATATTCCTCGTGCTCTCTATTAACAATTCTTAGAGGAATTGTTATGAGTTCACTGGCGAACTCATCGAAGAGAGAATCAATCTTAGGAGAGGGAGCCATCAAAGTATCATGATTGAGTAATGATTCAAAAAGATAAGACTCGGTATCAAAACGATCATTTTTCGGAGTAGAATCGAGGTCTTCATTATGAATCGGATTAAACTCACTAGAAATGATTTCCTCTTCAAGATAAAAAAGAGGGTTCGAATAAGTTTTAAAACTTATTTCGTGAATAACCTCCTCATGACTTGACTCGTCATCACTAGAGGTAGAATCGTCGAATAGAGGATTGGAAAACGTTGAAAATTTTATCGTTTGAGAATCATCACAATCAGGCACATCACACTCACATTAATCCTCGGACTCACTTGGGTTTTGGACAAGGTTCTCAACACTAGACTTTATGAATTCGTCCGATTCCATTTCTGGAATTGTGTCAAGATGTTTGTCCACCATGATGAGAGAGTCCGTTTTTGGTGAATCGGGTGTGATTGCAGTAGAACATGTCATGAGATATACTTGTGTTGCAAAAGAATACTCATCGTCATCATCATCATAAGATGAGGTAGTCAAATTCCAACTTGGAGTATTAATATATTCTGCCTACTCCTCGTTTATACTTTGCAAATCTTGAAGAAGTTTGTTGAGCAATTCTTGTACCTCCTCGGATTGAGCATGCTTAACTTCAAAAAATTTGTCCCAAGCTTGCATTAAAACTTTTGGTGTTTCCTTAAAAGAAATACGATTAAACTTCTTTAAAAAGTTTTGTATTGATTTCATTAGGTCTTCTCGGGCTTGCAAAGCTTCCATTCTCATTTCTTGAGGAGGCTGATGAATAACGGGAAATTACGGGGGTTGAAATTGGTTAAAACCGAAAGAATTGGAATCGTGAAAATTTTGATTCATCGGTTGACATTCAAAAGTCGCACGAGGACCCCCGCAATTTTCACAACAAAGAATTTGTTGTTGAAAACTTGGTAAAGTTTGTGGGAACTCATCATAGTTTTGATTGTAGCATGGTTCCGGATTAGAGATAATCGGAACTTGTGGTGCACAATAGTGACCATAACGAGCATCGTTCCAGCAAAATTCACACAATATTGGTTGAGAGTGGGGTTGTGGAAGGTAGTCAGAAAGATTTTGAGAATCATCGAAAGAATTCGGATTTGGGTCATAAGCGAATGAAATTCCAGCTCTCGAAGCGCAAAATGAACAAAATCCACTGTTTAACGGGCCTTCACACCCGCAACAAGTGACTGGCTTTCCATCTCCATAAGTGCAATTCAAACAAATCCCATTTATAAGATTAACACCACACTGCTGGCACGTACATAGATAACAATAAAAGCCATCACATGGTTATCCACACCCCATACACTCACATTGGTTATACGAAGACATGTCGAAGAATTAAACGGATAAGAGGGAAAAGAAGATAAGAATTAAATAAATAAGAGGATAGAGACGATTATTTATAGCAAAATACATAAGAAAGAAAAAAATATTTTTGGTAACCGATAATCGAACAAGTGCATGGTAGCTCTTTAGAAAATGCACAAAGAAGCGGGTAAGCGCGAAGCTATTAAAAACCTTCTCCTTTCGGGTCGAAGTTCGTAGGATCGACCCTTCTTATACCTCTCTAATAGTTTGTAATCTAAAGGTGAGCCGAAATCACAAGTGACACAACGGTCGATTTTGTTGTTTTTTTTGATTTTTTTGGTATTTTTGATTACTTGAAAATATTCACAAATGAAAGCGATAACTTCACGGAGAAGGATCTTCAAACACTAATCTTCAAACGAAACACGATAATCGTTTCACACCTCCCCGGCAATGGCGCCAAAAATTGATTACTTGCTTTATATATATATATATATATATATAATAATAATAATAATAATATTAATAAATAATCCCAAAATATCAATTATAGAAGAGTGGGTAAGTATTCCGTAAGTCTTTTAAAAGGAAATTACTTTTATCCAAATCAAAATCCCAAAAACCTTCCCGGGTCGTAAAACTTTGAAAAAAAAGAATTATATTTTTTTGACTTTTATATTATTTATTATGAATTAAAAACGGATTTAATCTAAAAAAATTAATAAAAAATACTAAACTAATTTGGAAAATTCTGAAAAATTTGTGAAAAGTACTTCATACTATGCTAATCCTATGAAAAATAAATTGGGATCACTAGCTTATACAAATAAGCTGCACAACAGCTTATTAGAGCTTAAAGCTTAAAACTGTAAAAAATGGTTAAGTAAATAACCACTGCAACTTTGGACGTAAAAGTCCCAAGGGCGCAGTTGGTTAAGTGTGGTGTGTTAAGTCTGGTGAGTGGGTAGAGGTCAGGGGTTCGAGCCTTGCTTACCCCTGACTTCCCTATTCCTAGATTTTTTTATCTTTCAAAATTTCTTTTTGCAAACTTTTCGAATAAGCACATGTTCAAACTTTATCAAAACAACTTATATTTTTTTCCATGAATAAGCTCAGGAAAGCACTAAATAAGCCACAGAGGCTATTAGTTCACAGAGGTGAACTTTTAACCTCCATGACTTAACAGTTTTGAGCTTAATGCTCAAATAAGCTCAAGATAAAAACCAAAAGCTGCTAAAAGACTAACAACTACTTAACTAGCTCTCTTAAACCTAAATCAAACAAAAACTTTAGGAAATAAGCACTAATTTTAGCAATAAAAAGATTCAACAACCAACAGCCCTTAGCAGGCTTAAAGAGCTAATTAGGCAATTTAGAGCTTAAAAACAGATAAGCTAATGAACCTTAAACTACAAAGTAAGATCAAAATCTTAACAACTAGCTTCTAAACTACTTGTGCACCAAAATTTAAAGCCTAAAACACTTTCTAACCTATTTGAATTGGTGATTAAAACTTGGACTATGGACTATAACTTGACAGTTTCACTAAAATGGGTAAAAAGTGGTAAAACTTAAATCCAATGCAAAAAACCACAAGACCAGATATTAGACTTAAAGTAGAGCATAAATAGAACTAGAAACAACAACTTTTAAGACTAGAACCTCAAATTCAAAGATATCAATCCTAAAACTGAATTGATGCTCTCAGGTGAACATAAGTTGTGAAAACTTAAGAACTTATGAAAACTTAATTAAAATTTGTAAAACCTTGTTAAAACATTAACATAAACTGATTTGAAACTTATCTAAACCAACCAAATGGTTTAGAACACTAGCAGTTACTAACTTTAAAGTTAGTACTGCGCTTGTCCCAAACACCCTTTTAAATCCATAAAACAGAATTTTAAGCTAAAATAGAATAAGACTTGCATCAAACTAAATCAAATAAGCATAATAAAGACAAAATAAGCATTTAAAAAGCAAGATAAGCACAAATTAAGCAATAAATAAGCAGATGCATAAAATGGACTTGAAAATGAAATTTAGAACTTACAAAGATCCTTAGCTTTTGGTTAAGAGTTAAGCACCCAAATCAGCTTATAACTCACCCTAATGCTTATCCAATAAGCACTAACCCATGGCCATCCACAATAAATCATGCTCCATTGCTTTTTGAGATTTTTGGTATTTTTAGTAAAAGGACTTAAACAACCAAAAACTAGAAAGTTTTCGTTGTTTAAGTATAAAACAGCTTATAAGAGAGTTAAACAAGAGCTTATAATAGCTTATCAAAGATTTTAGAACACAAAGTAACATAAACTTAAAAGGAACAGATTCTTAAAACTTAAAAACTCCAAATTTCATTAAACTTAGAAACGGATTACAAGACTTGGAAATTTAAATTGCATAAAGTAAAAAACATAAGTAAATAAGCTGTAAAGTAAAAAACTAGATATATAACTACTCCTAAGTTACTTCTACACTAGATATTCAAAACTAAAATAAGCTAGTCTATTTATAGCCGATTCTAGCTAACACTTGTGCTTGTTGTGTGAGTAAGTCGAAAACTCATCAAAGCCATCCATTTTTTCTTGCTCTCCAAGTCCATTAATGACAGCCATTGGTTCTTTGTCTTCCATCCTTGACGAATGGGGATTTAGAGGATTGCCAAGGTGGCATTTGGCTGTTTATGTAGTGGGGTTGAGGTGGGCGTGACTTTGTTTTATCTTGGTGCAGGGGAAGGTAGGGAAAGTGACAGTGAATAGTGTAAAGGGTGGGAAACAGGTTTTGAAAAGGGGGGTTAACGGGTGTTAATGAAATTGTTAAGTTGTTGCATCGTTAGTCCATTTGGACTAACAATGTTAGTCCTTGAGGACTAACGATGTAAGGTGTTAGGGACTTGTGGTGTAAATGGGTTAAGGGTGTATGGTTTGGGCTTTTGTTTGGGCCGGGTAAGGTTTAATGGACTTAGGGCTTTTTAAACTTAAAAGTTTATGTAAGTCTTGATATAAATGCTTAATGGGCTACCCCGGCCCATTAGACGGGTGCGGGTTGGCCCATTAAGTATTTCTTTGGTTTCTGCTTTAACTTTGACTGTGACTGGTATGTGCTTAATTACACATACCTTTTACCTTTAAAAACAAGCTAAATCAACCAAAAACGGACTCAAAATGCCAAATATATGCTTGTTTTGCTAATTGTGTTGTGCAGGAACGGATAACTAAGAAAAGGACGAAAAACAAAGCCAAAACGACAAAACAGGGTCGTTTTATTCAGGATAAAAAGTATGTGTATTTAATGCCACTTTCCATCCACTCATCTAAATCCATAGTACTTATTATGGTGGTTTCTCGTGTATTATACCACGCCACGATATCTAAATAAGGTTAACATTTGGAAACGGATACGCTGAATCTCACAATATCTAAATAGGTTATGTGGCAGGTTATGAAACTGTAATTTCACAAAAGTTTGCTCGGAATTTTTTTGTAACATTTAAGCATTATTTGAGCATTTTTATGTGAAAATTTGGACACAGTAGCCCATTTTATTACCATCCGCCCACTTAAAGTATACACTGTTCTCTTTGTATAGATATAACATTAAAACTAATAAATATTAAAGAATTAGAATGAGAATTCCCCTGATATTTGCTCGGTATATGATTCTTCAAATTTTAGTTTTTTTTAACCGAGCAAGAATTTGTGTTGTAGTGTGCATCTGAACGCATGCTTGACTTACAATAGCATATTAGATTCAGATTTGACGCCCTTCATACGGCGGAGTTTTCAGTTCTCAGGATGGGTCTGGGTTGAACACCCCCCCAAACACACACCACAGCGTCGCGGTACGCTTTTGGCGTCGGGGGGATGAGTATTGTTGGAATGCACTTGGCGGGGTAGTGGCTATGCGTTTCTGTGGCGATATACTTCTTCTCAACAAAGAAAATTTTTGGCTCGTATATATTCATTTGAGAGACACATTATCGTGCTCCGATCCTCATGGTTGTTCCAAACACACAAGCCATCAGTATCAAATAAAATACAAAAGAACATACTGAGATACAACTCAACCAGACACGCCGACCCCGTGTAATCTATGATTTTATGTGAAAATACAAAATGTGTTTTACTTATGTTTTGGTTATAGAACGTGTATGACCGGGTCATATACATGTTATGATGATAATTAAGAGTGCATAGGAAGAAAGATGAGCTTACAAAATTTTGGCGAATGGAATGGGTTGAAATGATCACGAATGGACTCTAATAGCTTCTGATGTGAACCCGAATGCTTAACAATAACCCATGGCTTTATTTTTCTTGATCTCTTGGCTTAGCTACTGGTCATGTGGCTTCCCTTAAACCTCCTTGACTCCTCTACTTCTGCTAGTGTGGGTATTGAGAGAAATGTGTGTGTGTTTTATGTTTGAATGTGAGAAATCATGCAAGTATGCATGCGTTTTTAGAGTGTGCTCTAAATTGGTGACCAAGGGTTGTATGGGGTGAGTCATGCAGTAGTAAGCTGAGGTGGAGAACATGTATAAAGTCTTGGAGTCCAAGGAAATGTGGTGTCAAAGTTTGGAGGTGGTGACGAGGCAAAATAGGAAGAAGGAGGTGGCGGTTTGTGGTGGTTTTGCTTGGTGCCTAAGATGGTGGTGTCATGGTGATGTAGAGATGATGGTGGTGTTGATGGAGTGGTGATGGAGTGGTGATGTAGTAACTAAAATCTGAATTGGGGTGTTTGGTTTGTAAAAAGGGTGTTTGGTTCTAGGTCGTATAGATTAGGGGTGTTTGGTTTAGTGTTATAACACAATTAAGGTAAAGATTAGGGTCTATGGATTAAGGGGTTTAGGGCTATGATTAGGCTTAATGAGGTTTAGGATTAAGGTTAAGAATTAGGTTTAGGATTATGGTTTTAAGATAGAAATCGAATTAAGGTTTTGTTTTGTTTCGGATTTGAAAGATGGAGGGAAAATAATAAAGTTTAAATTTGTGCTTCATAGGTTTGTACCTAAGCTTCATATTGTTGTACATTAAGATTTAGAGGGAAAAGGTATTTTAAATATAATGCTAGATTGACTTGTACTCTTGGCTTAAATGGTTGTATGTTTGGATTTGAATTTTGAGGGAAAAAGAGCTTGTTTGAAATTGACTTGTACCTTGCGTATTATAAATGTTGTACCTTGGATTGATGGGAAAGATATTCAAATGTAGTTCATTTTATGGTGATTTGGTAGAATTTAGGACTGTGATAATGTGGTGAATCATTGTTTAAAAATGGTGAATCATAGTTGTAATTTGGTGAATCATGGTTTTAAATTAGGGTTTTGGCTAGATTAGGGTTAAATGTGAAGGATTAAGGTTTAGGTTTAGAGCTTTAAGGTCTTGTACTTAAGCCAAATGAGAATTGGAGGGAAAATGTGGTAATTTAAATAATTATGCATCATTTACTTGCACCTTGTGCTTTAGGAAGTAGTACTAGAGGTTTAGGAGGGAAAACATATTTGAAAATATGTTTAGGAACTTGTACACATGTCTCATAGACTGGTACATTGAGTTGAATGGAAGTAATACCCAAAACTAGGGTTCTGGAGTGAGCACGGATTTATAATACTTGATTTATGATATTGATAGTAGTAATATGTTATGTGAATAAGATACTTGAGTATATTGCTTGACATATTACTTTGATATAATATCATTGATATGATATTGGTGGTTGCGTGAACTTGTTTACTTACTTATGTAACAATAGTTTGTAATAACGCGAAATATTCCCTGTGAAAATGTGATCATAGCATAATACTTTGGCAGAAATTTGACTCAAAATTTTGGGTTGTTACATTCTATCTCGGTTTTACAATGGTTACAATACGGAAAAATAAACACATATGCTGTACAGGGAGTCAATACGCAGTATCCATGCCCCAGGATACGCCGTATTAAGACTTGTATTAAAAATCCTAAGTATGGTTCAGTTGACTAATGCGTTGTATTTGTTGAATCGAATAGGCCATATAGACAGATCTGACAAATAAGTACAAAAAAATTAAAAACAGGATAACGTCCAGATAGTCAATACGTCGTATCCATGGGGTTTGGATATGCTGTATCGATAGTCTGGGAAGACAGACTCGATAAAAAAATTGAAAATACATTTCGGGTTGTCTCCCGGGAAACACTTTTGTTGTTGTGAGAGTCTTTAAGTTAGACTCCCTTCAGCCTCACGTTACACCATTCTCGAACTCTATAACTTCATCATCCTCTTTGTCAATGTTACCTTCGTAATATTTCTTCAATTATTGTCCATTGACTTTGAAGTTAAACTCGTTTTTGTCAATGATTTCTACAGCCCCATATGGATATACTCTTTTAACAATGTTTGGACCGCTCCATTTTGACTTAAGTTTTCTAGGGTACATCTTCAAACGAGAATTATAAAGTATCACTTTGTTGCCGACCTTAAAATCTTTATCATCATGAAGCCTATAATCATACCATTTCTTGGTCCGTTCTTTGTAATTCTTGTATTCTCATAAGCACCATCTCTACTTCCAGCTAACTTATTAAGCTGCATAAGACGACTTTCACTAGCAAGCGTTAAATCCATATTACATTGTTTAATGCCCAGTGTGCCTTATGCTCGATCTCTACGGGTAAATGGCATGCTTTCCCATAAACCAATTAAAAGGTGTATACCCTGTCAGTGTTTTGTAGGCCGTCCTAAATGCCCACAATGCATCGTTAAGTTTTTCCGACCAACCTTTAGGATTGTACCCCATTGATCTTTATAGGATACGCTTAATATCCCTATTAGTAACTTCAGTTTGTCCATTAGATTGAGGGTGATATGTCGTGGATAGTTTGTGAGTCACACCATATTTTTGTAAAGCTTTTCAAGTTGGGAATTACAAAAATGTGTTCCTCTATCACTAATCAAAGCTTTAGGAACTCCAAACCTAGCAAATAACTGTCTTAAAAACTTAACTACAACATGCGCATCATTCGTAGGTAATGCTTGAGCTTCGACCCATTTGGACACATAATCTACAGCTACTAATATGTATTTATTACCTCTATATTGAGAAAATGGTCCCATAAAATCTAATCCCCAAACGTCAAAGACTTCGCATAACTGAATGTTATTTTGAGGCATTTTGTTCCTTGAAGATATGTTCCCCGATCTTTGACATGCATCACATCGTCTTACGTACTCATTAGCATTTTTAAAGACATTAGGCCAATAAAATTCGGACTCATAAACCTTCTTTGTGGTAACATTAGCACTATGATGCCCACCAGTAGGTCCCGAATGACAATGCGCCAGAATTTCAAGGGTTTCACTTCGAGCCACACATCTTCTCATTATAATATACACGCACAGTTTAAATGCATAAGGTTCCTCCTAGAAGTAAGTCTTGACTTGCGAAAAAAAACCCTTTTTTCAAAGGTCTAATTTGGGGGAAGAACCTTTCCAACAATATAATTAACAAAATCTGCATACCATGGTTCATCGTTGTTAAACTTGGATTTTAGCACCATTAAATGCTCGTTGGAGAATTTATCAGCAATTTCCCTCTCAATTAACACCTCCATATGCGGATTCTCAAACCTAGATAAGTGATCTGCCGCCAAGTATTCTGCTTCCTTATGTTTCTCCAATACTTGACAAGGGATAGTGAAACTCCTGGGTCTTTTTCTTTTAATGGCAGTTTGTTGAGCAAGACAGCTGAGCACCTTTCGTTCATTTTCTCCATACAAGCATCTTCAAGTCTGGATTTATTCTTTAGTAAACTCTTCAGATATTTAGCGTATTTTGGTATTTTCACTAAGGCTTCTATAAATGGAATATTAATATCGAGTTGTTTCAGATTCTCCAAAAAATTTCTTTGCAGTGCTTTTTTTTTTTCTTTTCTCGCCCGGTTTGGAAATGGAATAGATGATTGTTGTGGTTTTACCAATGGTTGAGTAGTCCTTTCACGAATACTTGAAGATTTATTTTTCACATCATCATCATGTTTTTTTTCCTTCACATCCTGTTCAAATATGAGAGGTTCGTTCTTGTTGGTTCTAGTTTAATTAATTTTTTACTACGGGTGGCTTCAGACGTCATCTTTCCTCCCCTAGTTTTCACTCCTTTGACTTCTTTTTTAGAATCAAAACATTACTCATAACCTTTGACAATTCATTTACCTCGATCTTCAACTCACTCAATAAGTTGCTTCGTTCTTTAACAAAAGCTCGTTGGTGGTCCTAAACTCTTTAATAAATATTTCCATCTCCTCATGTTCACGTTTCCCTTCATCAATGAATTTAGCCAGTATTTCTTCCATAGTTAACCTCCTTGTAGGGTAATTGAACGGGAAAGGAGGAACCTCAAAAATGATACCTGAAAAAAGGACATAATTTAAAGTAAAATTATTCTAGAAAACTAAACTAGAAAGCTAACTAAAACTGCTGCTGTATCAGACAGTCGATACGTCATATTCAGTAGACTGGATATGCCGTATCGATGTTTAATGCCGAATACGCTGTATTCAAAGAAAATAGATACGCCGTATTTAATAAATAACAGTAGATGAAAGAAAAATAAAACTAAAGTTATACTAAAAATACCAATAAAAACAAGAAATTAAACAACTGCACTCCCCGGCAGCGGCGCTAAAAACTTGATGTGTTGTCGTGTAGGTTGTAGTTATTAATTAACAAGTTTTGAATTTATATTTAGCCGACTTGTCCTAAAACAACACTTTAACGGGCAGTGTACCCGATCAAGATGAAGTTTCGTGGTAAGTAGGGTGTCAAACACTAAGAGGGAGAAAGTTAACCTTATATTCTATCAGTATTTTATTTAGTCTAATAATCTACTTAGTTTTATGTTAATTCTAATTAGTGTTAAACCTATGCTAAGCCTAGTTCTAATGATAAAGGGGGGGTTTCAGCCTGAGAGACTAGCACAGGTTTTGTGGCTACTTAAATCAATTCAATACACAATAATCTCGCAAGTAGATAATCAAAAGATAAAAGAGCGGTCATGCCAAATGATAGAAAATTGGATTAGCCATATTAAATTCGATTAAATGTTGGTTTGTTTGTTTAGTTCAATGAGTGTTTATCTCGAGGCAACATATCATTCTTAAGACTTAAGCGGTACTTCTTCCTAAGATCTAGACACGTTGAATCCTGTCACACTTAACGCATTCCCATAAAGCATCCTTTTAGTATAATTATAATCTATCTTAGGGATTAAAGCAATGGTGATCTTGTTAAACCCTAGCCCATCGGGACTTTACCAACTTACTGCTTGACGGCATTTTATATACTGGTAGTTCATTGTTCAAGTCTTTACCAATGATTAAGAACGTACTCGTTGATCCAAGGGTCACCTGCCAGGCCAACTAAGCTCACTAATCTAAAGGCAAAGATAGAACATTATTTGTGATCTTCTTGGTCCAAATATATAAAACGCAATATGGAGAGCCATCCCAGTATCTAGATCACGTGGTCAGTCTTACTAGACCCAGTTGAATGATGGGTCGCATATTCAAGAACATAGACAAGTATGAAATGATAAACATAATTAAACAATCAACGATAAATTAATCAATCGAGATTAAACAAACCAAACATTGAATCTTCATTAAAATGGCTAATACCCGAGGGTATTATCCCATAACCATTGTAATAATACAAGTATAATCAAACAACCAAGGTAAACTAACCGAGTTAATGAACGATACCGAAAATTGAATGATTACAAGAGTATATGAATTACACGATCTCTTCTAGGGAATTAGTTTTGATGCTTGACCTTGGCTACTCTTCGTCTCTTTAGAAAATCGACTTTTATGTTTATGGTATAGAGAATATGATTTAGCACACTGAAAACTTGTTTTTTGAGTCTTCTATTTATAGTCTCTAAAAATAAGCTGATACGCCGTATTAAGTGAGGTCAATACGACATATTGGGGTGAATTCCTTGGAGTGCGCACTACGTATACCATCATTCAGTAATAACTGTCTTCAATAACATTTATTGTAGGATTTTGATTGTTTGACCAGCTAGATACGATGTATGTAATCATCAGGATACGCCGTATTGTGTCTTGAATGTACGCGTTTTCTTGTGAAGTCCAGGCCTTGATACGCCGTATCTTCTTTGCTGGATACGGCGTATGTAATCAGAAATAAGTAATCTTCAAATATCATCATTTAAGATCCAAAATGAGCTCCTTTTAGCTTGTCTTCACAATGTACTCCATAATTACTGTAATTAACAACTTTAAGCAATTAAATAACAATTCTTGCAATAATTATATAAAAGTGGATAATTTACTTGGGATAAATGAGGCTATAAAAGTAACGTTATTTGATGTCATCACCACACAACTATACAAAACTAAATACTCCCTCCGTCCCATATTAAGTGTCCACAATGGAATCTTTTAAGTCTTTTTTCATCAACTTTGACCATAAATATTTTTGTTTATGTTATATAATATTGAACGAAAATTATATCAACGAAAAATATATTCAAACCTCTATCCATTCATATATCTTGCACCAAGTGTCATATAACATAAGAAGAAATCATTAAGGTCAAAGTTGAAGAAAAAAGACTTTGAAAAAGTCAAGTGGACACTTAATGTGGGACGGAGGGAGTAACATTTATGATCTTTTTCCCACAACAACAAAATTCTCGTAAACAATTGTATTTTTCAAAAGATTTGAAAAAGAACAATTTCAAAACACCTTTTCAGAAAAGACCAACAAATTTGGTAAACAACATCGAATACTTACCTAAACATAAATCAAAAAGCAAAAGTAAGCATGTTTTCCATGATGTTCAAGCCAATGTGGACAACATCAAATCTATTGTTGAAACGGATTGGCAACAACGTAAATTAGATTGGCAAAATCCAATTACAAAAGGCATAAAGTTGCTAGTTCACGATCTTTTAATTGCACTTGCTCACAAAGCTTTGAAAAATGTTGGGATTTTTGAACAACCTTTAAAAGAAGAAACGCTCGAAGACTTGAAATATGTCAAGTCTGTTGAAAAAGAGGTTGAGGACCTTTAAATGGAGATTAATAATCTCAAATCTCAACTTGAAACTGAAAAAATAGATTTTTCAAAAGTCGATGATCTACTATTGCAAGAATTTTTCAAAAAAGAGTTTTTGTGTGCTATTCTCTTTTCCATTGATGATATTGATGAATATTTTGAAATGGAATGTAGATGTCTTGAGAAAATTGAAGAATGTGAACGTCTTGAAATTAAGCTTTCCAATAGTCATAAACAAAAACATGACAAAAGTTTTGCACAACTAGAGAAACACTATATTAATCTTGAATTTGCTCTGCAAAATAAAAAAGAAAAGACTGTTTGTGAAAACTCTTGGGTTAAGCAAAATTTCACATTAAGGAATAATGAAAATTTTTTGAAAGCAAAAAACGATTCCCTGTTTGCTGAGCTCAATCGAAAAACGCTTAAAATCAACGATTTGAAAGCTTAGTTAGAAGACAAGACAATTGTAAACGCTGAAATGCTTGCGTTGCTGAATAAAGTGAAAGGAAAATATCTGGATACTAAGTTTGAAAATCCATTAGTTATTCTATAACCAAGTGCCTTTAAATTTAAAAAACCATTAGTTTTGGGAAAATCGTCTCCTTTTGAAAATTCTCTTGAAAGACAATGGTTTCAAAAATCAAGGTTTGTTCCTAAAACTAATGAGAAAAAGGATTTATCAAAACTAGTCACTCCACAAATTTTGCCTCAAAAAGAAAAAGAAAAACATGTTGAAAGAAACACGAATGTGATTAAACCAGGAATGTATCGACTGAACACTAGGACAAAACAAACTAGAACACCTCAGTTATCTCAGACTATTAGAAGTTCTAACCCTCACGTGTCTACTTCTTCAGGAGAAATTTACAACATTAGTTTTAGCAGGCCATAGCTTAGGAGCACTCAAATGAAAGATAAGGTCGTGCAAAACAATAGTCAAGTGATGCTTAAGAAGAAGGAAGTAGAAGACCACCATAGGATTTCTAGTTTTTGAATAAAACAAAGTTTGTATCTGCGTGTAATGACAGTTTGAATGCTAAGACTTTGAATGTTAAAGTTGTTTGTGTTACTTGTGATAAATGTGTGTTTAATTCAAATCATGATGCTTGTGTTTCTAAGTTTATCAATTACATGAATGCTAGAACTAATAAGCCTAATGTAGTGCCTATTAGTACTAGGAAACCCATAAGAAAAACAAACCAATCTGTTGCAACATCCCCTAAGAAAACATTTGCTTTAGAATTCACTATTCAGAAATCTAAGAGTTATTTTAGGATGGTATATATGAAAACTAGTAAGACATGGACTTGGAGAATTAAAAAAAATGTTCATTGGGATATAAATGGAAACCAAAGACTAAAAATAACAATGTGAAAACGAGTGTTAGTTTACCTATAGATAATGCATCTAGGTTAACTAATGTCTCTGAACCAATAAACAAAATGGGATCTATTTTGTCCAACTATCCATCGTCTTCTAATTCTTTTGCAGATCATATAAATTATTCTATTCATCGTCGACTTTGGATGCACAAAGCACATGACGGGAAACCTCAAGCTACTAATTAATTTCATTGAGAAATTTTTGGGTATGGTGCAGTTCGAGAATGATTAATTTGAACCTATTCTTGGATACGGAGATTTGGTTCAAGGGAATGTCATGATCAAAAGGGTTTACTACGTCAAAGGCCTCAATCACAATTTATTCTCGGTCAATCAATTTTGTGATGCAGATTTGGAGGTTTCTTTCAGGAAATCTACTTGCTTTGTTAGAGATCTTCAGGGAAATGACTTACTTAAGGGTATTCGTGGATTAGATCTCTACATAATTGCTCTTCAAGAATCATCTTCACCAACTCTAATTTGCTTCATGGCCAAGGCTTCACCGACTCAAGCATGGTTATGGCATCGTCATCTTTCTCATCTTAACTTTGATACCATCAACTTGCTTTCTAAGAATGACATCATCAATGGTCTACCAAAGTTAAAGTATGTAAAGGATCAACTGTGTTCATCATGTAAAATGGGTAAAGCAAAGAGAAGCAACTTCAAGACAAAAAATGTTCCTAGTTCTAAAGGAAGGTTACATCTGCTTCATATGGACTTATGTGGTCCAATGCGGATTGAAAGAATCAATGGAAAGAAATACATTCTGGTGATTGTAGATGACTACTCCTGATACATGTGGACTCATTTTCTGAGTCCAAGGACAAAAGACCAGAGGTACTAATTGACTTTCTAAAGATGATACAAAGAGGTCTTCAAACACAAGTGATAACCGTTCGTACTGAAAGAGGAACTGAGTTCTTAAATAAGACTCTTCAGACATACTTTAAAGAAGAAGGAATAAGTAACCAAACGACAATTGCTCGGACACCTGAATAGAACAGCATTGTCAAAAGACGGAACCGTAAGGCTGCTCGAATAATGCTTTTGGCTTCTAAACTTTCTTTATTCTTTTGGGCTGAAGCTATAGCAACCACATGTTACACCCATAATAAATCTCTCATTATCCCAGACACGAAAAGATACCATATCACATCATCAATGACAGGAAAACAACTCTCAAATACCTTTACATTTTTTGCTGCACGTGCTACATCATCAAAGATGGTGAAAACCTTGATAATATGAAAGGGATGGGGGATCTGCGCATTTTTGTAGGATATGTTACACAATCAAAGGGATATAGATTCTATAACAAGAGAACCATATTGATTGTTGAATCCATTCATATCAACTTTGATGAACTCAAAGATGTAATGGCACTTGAACAAAATAGTTTAAGTCCCGTACCCCAACAACAAATGATGTCTAATGACAACACTTCAGGCCTCACACCACAACGACAAATGATGTTTGGCCAAAACAGGTCTCACGCCACAACGACAAATGGCGTCGGTCTGGCCCCGCGCCCTAACTACACCAGGCTTCTATTCATAACAGTACAAAACTCGGAATCCAAGACCACAACAATGAACCGTCAAGTTCAAAGTTGGTTCCAGAAGTTTTTTCTCAGGTAGATTTGATAGATCCATCACTATAAGAGTTGGAATTGTTGTTTAGTCCTATGTATGATGAATACTTTAATGGAAGAAATCAAGATGTATATAAGCCTTCCGCTGTATCTGATCTTCAACAACAAGATACATCACCAACATTGAGTTTTCAACCCATATTTGAACCATCAACTCTAACAACACATGTCAATACTGAGGACAACAACAAAAATTAGGCAGTAAATGCACCGTTTGACGAAGATAAATTACCAACCCTTTTTGTACACCGGTACATGAAGTTACCGAGTCATCCTTATGCAATGTTGATCCATCAAACATGCATACAATATATCAAAGACAGCGTTTCGACTATTATTAGACCAAAGATCATCCATTAGAACAAGTTCGTGGAAATCTATCCAAGCCAGTTCAGACACGATGACAACTTGCTACAGATTCTAAGATGTGTATGTTCGCACTCACCGTGAGTAAAGCTAAACCAAAGAACATCAAGGAAGCAATGGCTGATCATACATGGATTGAAGCAATGGAGGAAGAACTTCATCCATTCAACAAACTCGGATTCTGGAAACTCATTGACAAACCCATTAGAAAAATCGTTATTAATTTAAAGTGGTTATGGAAGAACAAAAAGGATGAAGATAATATTGTCATTCACAATAAGGCACGCCTTGTAGCTAAGGGATATCGTCATGATGAGACTATTTCTTTTGAAGAATCTTTTGCACCAGTCGCTCGATTGGAAGATGTTTAGATTTTTGTTACCTACGCTACACACAAATCATTTACTATCTATCAGATAGACATCACAACGTCTTTTCTAAACGGTCTACTAAAAGAAAAAGTATATGTAAGTCAGCCAGACGGGTTCATTGATCCTGATCATCCAGAAAGAGTCTACCGCCTTAGGAAAGCACTCTATGGACTGGCTCCAAGAGCATGGTATGATGAACTCTTAAAAGGTTTCACTAAAGGTACTATATACCCAACCCTATTTACAATAAGATACGGGGAAGACATCCTTCTTGTGCAAAGTTACGTAGATGACATAATTTTTAGGTCCACAAACCCAAAATGTTCTAAAAAGATTGAAAAACTTATGCACAGCAGATTCAAAATCCCCACGAGGCATATTTATAAATCAGTCTAAGTATGCTTTATATATCCTTAAAAAGCATGGAATGGAAAAATGTGATAGCATTGGCACACCAGTGGCTACATCACCTAAGCTGAATGCAGATTTGACTGGTACACCCGTAGACCAAACAAAATACCATAGTATGATCGGGTCACTTATGTATTTGACATCTAGCAAAGTAGACCCAGTGCATGCAACATGTTACTGTGCACATTATCAATCTAGACCAATTGAAAAACACCTCAAAGAGGTTAAAAGGATCTTTTGGTACCTAAAGAAGATTATTAACATGGGACTCTGGTATCGGAAGGATTCTGGGTTTGAACTATCTGTTTTTTAGACACTAACTATGCAAGTTGCTTAGATACGTGTAAAACCACTTCTAGATGAATTCAATTCATAAGTGATAAGCTGGTTAGTTGGTCTTCCAAGAAGTAGGATTGCACTGCGATGTCAACCGTAGAAGCCGAGTATGTTGCATTATCTGCAAGTTGTACTCAAGTCCTCTGGATGAGAACTCAGCTTATGGATTATGGCTTTCACTTCAACAAAATACCGATGTATTGTGACTCGAAGTCAACCATTGTCATCTCGTGCAACCCAGTGCAACATTCCCGCAACAAACACATTGATGTACGTTACCATTTAATCAAGGAACAGGTAGAAAATGGTAATGTTGAATTATACTTTGTTAGAAGTGAATACCAGTTAGCCAACATGTTTACAAAAGCTCTTTCGAAAGAAAGGTTTGAGTACCTTGTTGGACGACTTGGTATGAGATGTTTGACTGCAACAGAACTGGAGGTTCTGGCAAATGAATTTGCTTGATATATACATCAAACATCGACCTATAAATATTTTTGAAAAAAATAAAATACAAAAATATAAAACCTATAAAAAGAAAATACAAAAATAGAAAATTTCAAAAAGAAAATACAAAATCAGAAAAATTAAAAATAACAAAAAGAAACTTCTCGACATGTCTCTTGGAATCGATAACATTTACGTACCTAGAAATGTCTATTAACATTGACACGGTATGTAAATGAAGTTTGAGCAAGAGTTCATACGTTTTAAAATATTTCAATTCTAATTTTCTATCTATGGCTTGTAATAACTCTCAGATTACAACTCGGACCTCAACAACAAAGGAGAGTGTACGCATAAGTGCGTTGATCCTTAGCGTTAGAAGAGCAGTCTTCTAACAAGTGGTTTTTCAAAAAGTTGAACATAATTTTTCAAGAATGCGTTTAATGGCAATATTTCACAAAAAGTAATTTGATAAATGGTATCTTTCTAAATTGTGTGTTCAACACTCCCTTCCTCACGGAACTTTCAAAAGACGATCATTTTTTATAAGTTGATCAATTTTTAAGGGGTGGGTTTTCAAAAACCAAAGTTTCAATGCTATTGAATACATCATCTCACGAGAATTTTTATGTTTTCAAAACATTTAACAGTGATATAATTTTTCAAGTCGTGTCTTAGCATAATTTTTGCAACAAGATTTTCATAAAGACAAATTCAATCGTTGTATCTTTTAAGATAATGTGCTAGACATTCACAAAAAGTATGTTAATAAAAAATGTGGTAATTCATTGACACAATAGTTACTGATGAGTGTGGATATATCGATAAGCGTGCGAGCTATATAGGTTGCATTCGGTCGAGAGAAATCAAAAACCGTTGTTAGTGACTTAATGACCATCCGTTTTAGATAGACACATACTCTGATATAACTTTCTTTCTCATCTTTGTTATAAGATCATCTAGTGTATGAGCACAATTTTTCAAAAATTCTTTAATGACCTTTCATAATCTTTCAAAATTGTGTGCTCAACACTGTCTCACCCTTAATTTTATAACTCTTTTACAAACTGATATCCTTTTTTTAAATGGTGTCATACATATGTAAAATTGAGGGGGTGTAAGAAGAAAAATGTTCCAATAATTCATGCAAATTCGTGGTATCATTTTTCTCCCTATGTTTTTCATGACAACTTTTAATCAATTATTATTAAAAATAGTAACATGTTATTATTTTTAATAGGGGGAGAAAATATTCTTAAAATGTGATCAAGAAAAATAATAAGTGATCTAAATGACTCAAAGTGCTTTCGCTCTTACCCACATGTGCGAAACACTTTTGAATATTGATGCACGTGTGTACGGGGAGTTTTTCAAAAAGATAAAACTTTCAAAGTGTCAAAAGTTTTGATATTCTTCAAACACTTTGATTGATTTTTCAATGGTTTTATGGTTTCGATCAAATACCCGACAACTAACTAATTCACGACGATTCTAAAGTCATAAGGTGGTTAAGGTTAGGTATTGTCATATTTTTTTTTGAACGGCAAAATTTTATTAAACTAGCAAGATGCTAGAAAATTACAAAGAAATTAAATGAGGGTTTTTAAGCCAATCTACCCAAGAAAACCTCCTACGACATCGACTATTACACCAATTGAAAGAACAAAGAACAATATCATCAAAAACAACCGAGCGTTTGGGAGAATTTTCCTCGAAAATGGTATGATTTTGAAATCTCCAAATAGACCACCAAGCTACAGCAAAGACCCCCTCCAATAAAGACTTGACCATGACCGGCAAACGAATCAAAGATGAATTCTGGTATTGAAGAAAGACATCATAGACCCAGTGATGCACTGCATAACCCTTCCCAGCGATTCAAGTTTATTTCAAAAGATTCTTGTCTCATTTGTCACGGAGATTAACACGACTTCTATTGACTTCTCACTCTGAGAATGTTGATATTGAAAAGGTGGTGAAAAAAAAGTCAAACCCCACCTTAAACCCTTTGGCAATTTTGGCGATATAACATCTTTAAATCGAATCTTCAATTCTTGCATTTAACTATCACCGTCAAATCTCTATTCGTTTCATTTAATTCTCCACGTGATCAAGTGTATTCTTATATTAAATTAATGAAATCTCATTATATCCATTAATAAAATCTTTACGTTCGCTTCTATGACATCATTTTTAAATCTAGGTTTTCGTCTTTTATTTGTGGGATACGCTGGTAGTCATATCAAATAAGCTATTTTCATCAATTTTTTTAGTGAATCTGATTGCTTATCATTCCTGTGGTTCGTCGATTGATTAAGTGTGATTCGTGGTTATACGTGGTTATCTGCTACTGGTATTGTATTAGGGTTTGTATGTATTAGGTATGGAGTGTGGTTTTTTGAGTCAGAAAGGGGTGGGGGAGGAAGAGGTGTAAAGGAAAAACAACAAACATCGGCTTACATTGCAGAAAAGTATACGATCATGGTATCCTCTCCTACTGTAGACGAGCCTGTGGAGGCTACTGTGAATACTCCAGTTAGTGTTGCATCAGTTATACAGGAGTATGTAACACCATCTGTGGATGATATGATGGCGGAGATGGAAAAGAAAGGATCTTTGGATGATACTATTGTTCTAGGATCTTTTCCACCAGTTTCTACGTTGGGAACTACTACGGCTGATAATGCCCCTGGTAAATTTTAGTATGCTAATGTAACTGGTAAACCAAGTGGGAAGAAACTGAATTTTCATGCTTTGTTAACACCTGGGGGTAATGGGATGGTTGTGGTTGTCCCGGTGGAGTTTATTCGTGCTATAAGTGAACAATTTGCTAATACATCATATGGTCTTTTCTTAGGGTAGAAGGTGGCATAACCTGTTGTTGCTAACTATGTTAGGAACACTTGGGGTAAATATAGGCTTGTTCGTTCAATGTTTAGCTCGTCTGTTGGATTATTCTCTTTTCAATTTAGATCCATGGATGGATTTTATGCTATGCTTGAGAATGGTCCACGGTTTATTCGGAATAACCTGCTTATCCTAAAGAAATGGCATCCGGATGAAAACTTATTGAAAGTAGATGTTAGTACTATTCCATTTTGGGTTAAACTCCATGGTGTACCTGTTACGGCTTTCAGCGAGGATGGCTTGAGTGCCATTGCTACTAAACTAGGTACTCCTCTAATGCTTGACTCTTATACATGTGATATGTGTATGCAATCTTGGGGTAGGTCAAGCTATACTAGAGCTTTGATTGAGCTTCGAGCTGATGTGGAGTTGAAAGATAACATTGTGGTGGTTATGCCTAAAATTACTAGGGAGGGCCATTATACATATAATAACCGTGTTGAGTATGAGTGGAAACCTCCTAGGTGTGCGTCTTGTAAGATTTTTGGACATATTCATGAGGAATGTCCAAAGAATACAGGTGCTGGTGAGATTAAGACTCTAAAGAAGCCTAGTCAAACTTCTTGAGGTGTTTTGGTTGGTCCGAAAATAGGTTTAAACCTCAAAAAGAATATAGACCTGTCCCCAAAAAGCCTATTGTTAGCTCTAGCGTAAATAGAGAAGAAGTTTGGTACTTCTATTGAGGTTAGTAATTCAAATCCATTTGAAGTTCTTAATTTGGTCGATAATGATGTGAAGTTAGGTACCGATGGGGGGACTACTAATTTGGTAAATAACGAGGCTACTTCAAGTGGGTCATTTTTTATGAATATCGATAATAGTAGTACTAGGACTACTCCTATTATTGACAAAATTAGGAAGTTTAAATAATTACTTACTAGTGGGAAAGCTACTCTTGTAGATGAAGCTGGTATTCTTTTAAAGTAGGTAGAGTTTCTGGATGGATTATGATAGTGAAGATGAGGTTGCATCAGTTGATAATGATATGGCTTGTTCTAGCTTTAGAAAAGGTAGGTTTTGGCACTCAATGTTTGTTGGAACTATAAGGGATTAGTATGGTAATTGTGTACAATGAAGAAAGAACATTCGATGATGATATGTACGAAGGTCCGGTGGATCTTTCTCAAGGATTTAAGCTATATGCGATAATTGGATATCCGAGTTTGAGGTACGTAAGAAGAAATCTAATTTATATTTTGTTGTCTAGTCATTTTTGTGTACATTCTTTAGGATGTGTTTTGCCCATGTAACGGGCGGTGTTGTAGGACTCACCCTCATCTCCTTTTATACTTAAATAATTTGTTGGCGCTAATAAATTTTACGGGAACCTTTACCCAATAACATATTGAAAAGGTGGCAATCTGCTCCAGCCTCCGATCACTAAAACCAAAATGCACAAATCGAGTTTAGAGCCAAAGAGATCAAATATAAATCTCATTAGGACACATGATTGATAAACACTTGTTGAACAATAATAAGTTCACAAGTGAAAACCAGAGTCATACGCATCATCCTTGTGATCTTGCCAGAACATTCAGAGTGATGCTCTATAGCATTTCACAATGACGAATGGAAATCCTTCCAGAGTCAGTATCAAACAGCTATGCGGTAGGTAACTTGTGAGATTCTTTAAGAATTAAACTTGTACTAACTGAAAATCCATTGTGATCCAGGTATTGGGATTTGACGGGAAACGCCTAAAATTATTGTTGTTTACCTTACAAGTGGACATCAATAATTCACCTATATTCGTGTGCTATCCTAACTTGCAAGGGAATCCGAATATAGGAACAGCTATGGAATATCGAAAAGCTTTGTTAGCGTCTCTAGACGTACCAGGTCTAGATAAACCACACTTTCAGCTGAAAAACATGTAAAGGATATTCATTCATGAATCGAATCTTGATGACGCAGGTACAATATTTATATTATAAAACGGTCACTTACGGAAGAAGAGTTAACTTTGACGAATGAACAAGAAATCCTTTCTATACTGTTGTTTATTGTAACCCTTATAAAATGAGGGTGTAGGACGATGGAGTGACTACCTCATTCCAGCCCGTCAGGACTCATTACACATGCTATACTTAAGACTCAAGGACACAATTGCGTCAAAAGTTCAGGAAATCAAGAAAGCTCAAAACATACAAAGACAAAGACCTTCTGGTTAGTCTCCAAATAGGTATATAAGGATAATATCAATAATAGTATATAGTAATAAGTATTCCATAAGGATTTAAGAAGATTAGTTTTATCCAAAGTAAAATTCAAAAACCTTCCCGAGTCGTATCCCGATGAAGTGTGAATTGAGAATCGGTTAAGTTCGTGATCGCGTGCTTTGAATAATTTCAAGGATTTTTTTTATTTTGGTTTCCTATATCTACAAATATAAATGCAAAAACATGTAAAGTCAAGCAACAATTAAGGCAATTAAATATTTGAACTAAAAACGTTAACGAGAATTTAAAAACGCGACTAAATACCTAAACAATTGAAATTTAACCCTAAAACTATTTTTTTATTTTTTATAAATCCTAAATGACTGAAAATAATTTTAGAAAAAGGAATTATATTTTTTATTTATTTATTATGAATTAAAAACAGATTAAATCTAAATTAATTATTAAAAATAGACAACTAATTATTAAAAATCTAGAAAAATTATGAAAAATACTTTAGACTATGTAGATTCTAAGAAAAATAAAAACTAGAAAATTGGCTTAAGGAATAAGCAGTTAATAAGCAAATAAGCTTGGATAAGCAAAACCTAAAGTGACTTTAAGTAATAAATTTTGCAAGATATGTTTGAAAAAGTCCCAAGGGCAGTTGGTGTGGAGAGTGTGTGTTGAGGTGTTGGTGTTATAAAGGAGATGTCACAGGTTCGACCCCTGTGACCTTTCTTTTTTTTAAATATTTTTTTATTTTTCTTTTTAAAAAAGCTAAATACTAATAAAAATAAGAAACTTTAATGAAAGCACTTTTTTCTAAAAACTAAAAATAAGCTAGAAATAATCTTAATTAAGGTGACAATTATGACTTAAAAGCTTTTAAGCTTTAACACTTAAACTGAAATTGCTTATAAGCTTGAATAAGCTTAAACCTAAGCCAATTAAGCTACAAACACCTTAAACCTAGCCTAATATGCAAAACTAAACAAAATTTAATCAAATCCAATAAGCCATAAGTTCAGAAATCAAATAAGCAGTTATTGAGAAAAGCTATGAAAACAGATTGAAAAGCACTTTTTAAGCTAATTTTGCTTGATTGTTTGAATCACGTTGATGAAATCTGATTGGCGCTTTCTTTTTCAATATTAATGGTGGCTACTATTCCTTAATTGATATTGGTCGGTTGTAGGGTTATATAATTGTTCGAATCTGATTGGTGTTTTATTTTTCAATATAATCGTTCAAATCACTTCTGGTTCAAAGTTTGTTTCGAGCGATCGTTTTTCTTTGCCTCGATTCCTTAAACTTCTATTTTTGGGATCTAATCTTCTGGATTGTTAGTACTAGGGTTTTTGTGTGCCACTTTAAATTTATAACCGTAACTTCTGCAAACCATTGTCGTTTTTTTTATTTTTTTCTTATCTTTTTTTAGGTCTTTTTTAGGGTTTTTAGTGTTTGAATATGCCATTGTTTCTTGTTTTATGGGTATTCGATTAAGGTTTATAAGTGGGTTGTTGATTGGAGTGCGAGCTGTTAAATAGAGCGTGGTTTCTTAAGTCAAAAAAGGAGTAGGGGTGGGAGAGAGCTAAAGGAGAAGAATAAGGTTGTTGCAACAAAGGATGTTGTATCATCGTCTATGATTGACGAGCCAGTTGTGAAGGAGAAGCAAAGTTCATTGGTTGAAGGTTTGAGTTTGTTTCCACCATTACCTACGCAGGGATCTACTCTGGCTGGTAATACCCCTAGTATGTCTTCGTATGCTACTCCTCGTGTTGATGCTGCTATGAAGGCTAAATCACCATTAGTGGTTGAGGAGACTATTGTTATGGAATGTCCTGTGGTGATTACTCCAGGTGTAGGACCGAACCCAACAACTTCTACACAGGAAGCAAATGCTTCAGCTGGTAATGCTCCTAGTAATCCTTCTTATGCTACTGCTACTGGTAAACCAAGTGGGAAGAAGGTGAATGTTTATACTTTGTATACTCCTGGGGGTAATGGGATTGATGTAGTAGTTCTGGTGGATTCTATTCGTGCTATTAGTGAACGATTTGCTAATATAGCTTATGGTTTTTTCTTGGGGAAGAAAGTGGCATACCCTGTTGTTGCTAACTTTGTTTAGATAATACTTTAGGTAAATTATAGGCTTGTTTCGTCAATGTTCAAACCTCGTCTACCAGATTATTCTCCTTTCATTAGCTCATTAACGGGATTAGATGTCTATGGCTTGAGAATGGTCCATGGTTTATCTAGAATAACCCGCTTATCTTGAAGAAATGGCATCCATATGAGAACCTATTAAAAGGAGATGTTAGTACTATTCCATATTAAGTTAAACTCCATGGTGTACTTGTGACGGCCTTCAGCGAGGATAGCTTGAGTGCCATTGCTACTAAACTTGGTACTCCTCTCATGCTTGACTCTTATACATCTAATATGTGTATGCAATCTTGGGGTAGGTCAAGTTATGCTAGAGTTATGATTGAGCTTCGAACTGATGTGGAGTTAAAAGATAACATTGTTGTGGCTATGCCTAAAATTACTAAGGAGGGCCATTACACTTGTAATGTCCATGTTGAGTATGAGTAAAAACCTCCTAGGTGTTTGTCTTGTAAGGTTTTTGGACACATTCATGAGGAATGTCCAAAGAATACAGGTGATGGCGAGAAAAAGACTGTGAAGAAGCCTAGTCAAACTCGCGGGTGTTCGGTTGGTCACAAAAAATAGGTTTTAAACCTCAAAAATAATATCGACCTGTTGCCAAAAATCCTAATGCTAGTTCTAGTGGTAATAAGAAGAAAGGTGTGGAACCTACTATTGAGGTTAGTAATTCAAATCCATTTGAAGTTCTTAAATCGGTCAATAATGATGTAGAGTTTGGTACCAATGGGGGACTACTAATTTGGTAAATAATGAGGCTAGTTCAGGTGGATCCTCTTTTATAAATATTGATAATGATGGGGAGTTTTCTTGTAAAACCAAGTATTACCAAATCAACAAAACCACCTCTTTGTGGTCTTTAGCTTGGTTCAAACCCACCACCAAGACCAAAACCCAATCCGAAACTCTCTTTGTTTTTAATAAACTCAACCTCAATCAAAACGTTTTTGCATGTGTGTTTTTATTCCATAGGTGATGGATTTAGTATGTTCTAAACTATATTTAGTTGTTACAAAAATCAACAACACCAAAGTGTTGGGGTTGAGTGCTCGGCCGAACCAAAAAAGGGAAGACGGGAAAGACAAACAAATCAAACTTGGTTCCTTTTTGTTTTAGATCATTATTTGAGGGATGTTTGAGTGTAATAGCAAGATCAAAAATACAAAAATGGTGAGTGTGTGTGTGCTTTGGAAGCCATCGGTCCCGAACCAAGGAAACAAAGGGAGAGAAGAACCAAAATTTTTTCTATGTGTTTACTTCGAGGTTTACGTTGATATGGTTATATGAAAATTTTGGGAAGCACAAGTAATAATCATTGCTTTGAAACAACAAAGATTTTGAGTGTTGTTGTGGTCTAGGCGTCTGCTAGGAGCTACAAGCATGCATATCCATATTTTTTTTTCTTTTTATTACTTGTAAAGAATCTTGTGTATACCTTTAATAAAAGTGAGCTTAGACAAAATTTTAAATGATATGTATACATTAAACGCGAGTTTTGGTCAGGACAAGGAACCATGGTGACGGAGTTAAAAATAATAATTTACAGTTAAGAAAATAATAACGTGGTGCTGTCGTAGATTTTTAACGATACCTCAAAACGATTAACGCTAGCAGTGGTCAAAGCATTGATCACGAAACGTCAAAAAATTTATATTTTAAATTTCCGTTCATATTAAAATACGAAAATAATTATTTACAACAAATAAAATTTTAAACGTCGACGTTCGCTTCTCTTCAACATTTGGATGAGAATTAAACTCCTTATTCTTAGAAGCATGATAGGATTCATCGTCTGACATATACTCTTTCTCCTTGTGTGTAACAAAAGTAGGGTTCCATGTAAATAATTCTTTAGCGCGTACCATGAACACCCTACCTTTAACAATAATCTTAAAAGTCTCCAGTATACAAACAGGATGTTTGGTCTTAACACAAACACGTTTACGACCAAAGGAAGAATCAGCATTATCCTCCATATCCAAAGTATCTCCCCATTTCTTGCCGATCCTGACAAAGGTTTCTCTTGACCAGGCATGAAGTGGAACACCCTCGATGTCCACCCAAACAATACGCTCCTCACTAACGAAATCATTACTTGCGTTCTGAAGAATGTGGAACCAAGATTTTACGCCTGTGTGATTCATCATATTCTCCTTGGTATCCACATTGTCAAATTCGAGTAAAACCCAAGTGCCTCCCAGATAAGACAGTTTAACATCTAAAAAACCTTCATCTTTTAGGATAGTATATAGATTAGGGATTGACGAAAAATCTTTCACCTTACCCATAGCATGTTTGGATAAATCACGTTCAGCCAAACAAGAGTCATCTAATATCAGCGCAGGAGAGGGAGAAATTGAAGTGCCATGAGAACCCAAAGACGAACCGTTAACAATATTGGCATATGATCCACCCCGAACATTTGATTGTTGAAAGACAGGCGGTTGAACAGGTTTACTTGGAACCCCTGATTTGGTAGGATTCGGATAGGGTTTATGTGGCCTTTCAAAACGGACTTGATTAGCGTACAAATGATATCGGCCAATCCAAATAGTACACAAATTCTCCACAAGACGGGTAAGATTAAACACCTTGATGAAACGAACGAATGCGAAACGCTTACCTGCCTTAGATTTTTTGAAGGGAATAAAGACATCAACAACAGTACCATAAGTGCTACAAGAACTCCAAAGATCGCGGGATGTAACCGAATCAGGGAAATTGGTAACGTAAATCGAATGGGAAATCTTCTGCGTACGATCTTCATTGGAATGATGGAAACTCCTTTGGGACGAGGCCGTCATGAGGGATTGATTTGGATTGAAGGGAGATCAAAAGGTAAGAAAAGGGGATGATTAAGGATGATTACGGATTATGGATCTGGAAGAAGGGTAGCCGTCATTAAGAAAAGGGGATACACACGATCCAACCAAAATTGGAGAGATCTACCTATGGACACTCCATAGTTAGAAATCGCAGTCCTTAGGAATGATGTTGAGAAGAATGAGAAAAGGGAATAATGTCGACTAAGGCATGAGCTAACACTGGAATAATCACAACAATGTATTAGTAATGACGTCTTGCTAAACATTGAAGGAGTTAAAGAATGAAAAAAAAATAATGTGTGAAGGGAAAAAAGAAAGAAAACATCCACAAACATTAGGTAGAAACCGGGTCAATAGATATGTTATTAGTCTTCACAAAGATGAATTCTGGTATTAAAGAAAGACATCATAGACCCAGTGATGCACTACATAACCCTTCCCAGCGATTCAAGTTTATTTCAAAAGATTCTTGTCTTATTTGTCACAGAGATTAATACGACTTCTATTGACTTCTCACTCCGAGAATGTTGATACTGAAAAGGTGGTGAAAAAAAAGTCGAACCCCACCCTAAACCCTTTGGCGATTTTGGCGATATAACATCTTTAAATCGAATCTTCAATTCTTGCATTTAACTCTCACCGTCAAATCTCCATTCTTTTCATTTAATTCTCCACGTGATCAAGTGTATTCTTATATTTAATTAATGAAATCCCTTCTATCCTTAATATCTTATCTTTCGCTTTGCAGCGTCATTTTTAAATCTAGGTTTTCGTCTTTTATTTGTGGGATACGCTGGTAGTCATATCAAATAAGCTATTTTCATCAAATTTTTTAGTGAATCTGATTGCTTATCATTTATGTGGTTCGTCGATTGATTGAGTGTGATTCGTGGCTATACGTGGTTATCTGCTACTGGTATTGTATTAGGGTTTGTATATATTAGGTATGGAGCATGATTTTTTGAGTCAGAAAGAGGTGGGGGAGGAACAGGTGTAAAGGAAAAACAACAAACATCGGCTTTCATTGCAAAAAAGTATACGATCATGGTATCCTCTCCTGCTGTATACGAGCATGTGGAGGCTACTGTGAATACTCCAGTTGGTGTTGCATCTGTTATACAGGAGTGTGTAACACCATCTGTGGATGATATGATGGCGGAGATGGAAAAGAAAGGATCTTTGGATGATACTATTGTTTTAGGATCTTTTCCACTAGTTTCTACGCTGAGAACTACTACGACTGATAATGCCCTTGGTAAATTTTCATATGTTAATGTAACTGGTAAACCAAGTGGGAAGAAACTGAATTTTCATGCTTTGTTAACACCCGGGGGTAATGGGATGGATGTGGTTGTCCCGGTAGAGTCTATTCGTGCTATAAGTAAACAATTTGCTAATACATCATATGGTTTTTTCTTGGGGTAGAAGGTGGCATAACCTATTATTGCTAACTATGTTAGGAACACTTGGGGTAAATATAGGCTTGTTCGTTCAATGTTCAACTCGTCAGTCGGATTATTCTCTTTTCAATTTAGATCCATGGACGAATTTGATGCTATGCTTGAGAATGGTCCACGGTTTATCCGGAATAACTCGCTTATCCTGAAGAAATGGAATCCGAATGAAAACTTATTGAAAGAAGATGTTAGTACTATTCTAGTTTGGGTTAAACTCCATGGTGTACCTGTTACGGCTTTCAGCGAGGATAGCTTGAGTGCCATTGCTACTAAACTATGTACTCCTCTAATGCTTGACTCTTATACATCTGATATGTGTATGCAATCTTGGGGTAGGTCAAGCTATACTAGAGCTTTGATTAAGCTTCGAGCTGATGTGGAGTTGAAAGATAACATTATGGTGGCTATGCCTAAAATTACTAGGGAGGGACAATATACATATAATAACCATGTTGAGTATGAGTGGAAACCTCCTAGGTGTGCGTCTTGTAAGGTTTTTGGACATATTCATGAGGAATGTCTAAAGAATACAGGTGCTGGTGAGATTAAGACTCTAAAGAAGCCTAGTCAAACTTCTCGAGGTATTTTGGTTGGTCCGAAAATAGGTTTAAACCTCAGAAAGAATATAGACCTGTCCCCAAAAAGCCTATTGTTAGCTCTAGCGGTAATAAAAAGAAAGGTATGGTACCTTCTATTAAGGTTAGTAATTCAAATCCATTTGAAGTTCTTAATTTGGTCGATAATGATGTGAAGTTAGGTATCGATGGGGGGACTACTAATTTGGTAAATAACGAGGCTACTTCAAGTGGATCATTTTTTATGAATATCAATAATAGTAGTACTAGGACTACTCCTATTATTGATAAAATTAGGAAGTTTAAAGAATTACTTACTAGTGGGAAAGCTACTCTTGTGGATGAAGCTGGTATTCCTTTAAAGAAGGTAGAATTTCTAGATGATTATGATAGTGAAGATGAGGTTGCATTAGTTGATAATGATATGGCACGTTCTATAGCTTTAGAAAGGGTGGGTTTTGGCACTCAAAGTTTGCTGGAACAATAAAAGGATTTGTATGGTAATGGTGACTATGAAGAAGACCCATAGGATGATGATATGTACAAAGGTCGGGATCTTTCTCAAGAGCTTTAAGCTATATGCGATAATCTGGATATCCGAGTTCGAGGTTGTAAGAAGAAATAAATTTATATTTCTTTTGTCTAGTCATTTTGTGTACCTTCCTTTTAGGAAGTAGTTTTGCCCATGTAACGGGCGGTGATGTGGGACTCACCCTCATCCCTTATACTTAAATGTTTTTTGGGGTAATAAATTTTACCGGGGAAACCCTTTACCCAATAAAATATTGAAAAGGTGGCAATTTGCTCCAGCCTCCGATCACTAAAACCAGAATGCACAAATCGAGTTTAGAGACAAAGAGATCAAATATAAATCTCATTAGGACACATGATTGATAAAGACTTGGTGAACACAAATAAGTTCACAAGTGGAAACAAGAGTCCTACGCATTATCCTTGTGATCTTGCCAAAACATTCAGAGTGATGCTCTTTAGCATTTCACAATGAATAATGGAAATCCTTCCAATGTCAACATTAAACAGCACTACGGTAGATGACTTGCGAGATGCAATAAGAATCAAACTTGTGCTAACTGGAAATCCAATGTGAATCCAGGTTTTGAGATTTGACGGGTAACACCTAATATTGTTGTTGTTTACCTTACAAGTGGACATCAATAATTCACCTATATTTGTCTGTTATCATATATTGAACGGGAATCCAAATATAGGAACAACTATGGAATATTGAAAAGCTTTGTTAGCATCACCAGACGTGTCAGCTCTAGATAAACCACACTTTCAGTTGGAAAACATGTAAAGGATATTCATTCATGAATCGAATCCTGATGACGCAGGTACAATATTTATATTATAAAATGGTCCTTACGGAATCAGAGGTTAACTTTGACGAATGAACAAGACATCCTTTCATATATGTTGTTTATTGCTAACCCTTATAAATGCAGGTGTAGACGATGGATTGACTACCTCGTTCCAGCACCGTCAGACACATTACCACATGCTCATACTTAAGACTTCAAAGACACACATTTGGCATCAAAAGTTCAGGATATCAAGAAAGCTCAAAACATACAAAGACAAAGACCTTCTGGTTAGTCTCCAAATAGGTATATAAGGATAATATCAATAATAGTATATAGTAATAAGTATTCCGTAAGGATTTAAGAAGATTACTTTTATTCAAAGTAAAATTCAAAAACCTTCCCGAGTCGTATCTCGATGAAGTGTGAATTAAGAATCGGTTAAGTTCGTGATCACGTGCTTTGAATAATTTCAAGGAATTTTTTTTATTTTGGTTTCCTATATCTACAAATATAAATGCAAAAACATGTAAAGTCAAGCAACAATTAAGGCAATTAAATATTTTAACTAAAAACGTTAACGATAATTTAAAAACGCGACTGAAGAGCACTTTTTAAGCCAATTTTTAAGCTAGAAAACCAAAAAGCTAGATCTCAAAACCTAAAAATAGATTAAGTTTGAACTATAACCTACTAGAATAAGCCAAAAACTCAAATTTTAGAACTCTAAATAAGCTAGAAAAAGCTAATGAATAAGGCAGATCTAGCTATTAACTATGTTTTTGGATTTTTTTTAAAGTTTTTCTAAATGGCTAAAATACCAATCTGCAAGCCTAAATTTAAGCTTGAAAAAGCTAATGTGAAAACTCACAAAGCTTAAACAGATTAATCATACTATCCAATGAGCTTATATTATGAATTTTAGAACCTTAAACAACCTAAATCTAACCTAAATTTGCAATTGAAAAACTAGATTTTAAGCTTTCAAAATGAAACTAAAACTCAAAGACAGATTGTGACACTAATTAAACTTGCACATGTAATAACTAAACCAAACTATTTCTACTGCATTTTGAGCCTAAAACAAGCAGGAAAACAACACCTAAAAACCCCTTAATCAAATCTTAAACAAATAAGCTAAATCTGAAACTATCTTACCACAAATTTAAACCATGGGTGTATAAACCTTAGATAAGCAACTTCAACCTTTTAAAACATATAAAAGCTGCTTTATAAGCTTAGTTTAAGCTTATCAAATCTGTTTTAAAGGACACAAGGCAATCAAATAGTACTGGTTAGTACTGCTTGTGCCAAAACACCCCTTAATAAGATTGAAAACCATATTTAAACTCAAAACATGCCTTAATAAGCTTCAAACTCATAAGACACACTAAGACTTAAGCTATTATATGACACTTTAAGCTCAAAGAAAGGACAAATAAGCATTATATAATAATCTATGAAGATAAGCAGTTTTAACTAGCTTTAGAACAGATTTAACTTTTAAATGATTAAAACACTCAAAAACTCAAATCAAACTTTATTTAAAACTTAAAACCACACATAATAAGCTAACAATAAACTAATGAACACATAATAAGTAATAATAAGCAGTTATAAGCAGAATAAGCAAACTTACAAAACCAATATAAAAAATGGGCTACAAAAGAAAAATGAAGAGTACCTTTTTGTCCCAGCCAAACAAGCTGGTGAGGTCTATAAGCCCTTCCCTTTTTGGCTTATATTCCAAAACAAGCTGAGGTAAGTTTGAGTAATAAGCTTAACCAGTTAAGCTTAAAACAAGCTTAACTAATTAAATTATAGCTTATACAGTAATGAACTTATTTTGAGCTTATTATCTTAACTAAATCAAGATTAAATCATTATAAATAAAGATATAATTTAAAAAAAACAACTTAAATGAAACTTTTATTAATATCAAAAACAGATTACAAGCTTATAAAAGAGAAAATTACATCAATTTAAAAGACATTTAAGCTAAAATTACAATAAGCTACTAAAATAAGCTACTACTAAAAACCTACACGTCTTGCTCTGTGTGTGAAAGCCTCCTTTTATAGGGGTGAGAGGAACCTTCTAGCCTTCAGGATGCTCCCATGATCTCTAATCCTGGCCATTCAATCAAACCACCTCGTAATCATCATCTTTTGAGCCGTTGGATTGCGTGCCACATCCTAATAGCTAATGGGGTGATGTAGGATTGCTAGCATGGCTAATAAGGATGTCAGAGGGTGTCAGTAATCCTTCTAGAAAGATGGGTGTATGGGTTAATGAAGTTTTAACTTTTGTGTGTGTTGTAGGGTAAAAAGGTAATGGGAGGGAAAGGGAAAGTGCAACAGTAATTTTGACCTTGTGTTGACCAAGTGTTATAACTCGTGTGTAAGTGTGTTGACCCGTATAGATGTACTTGGACTTGTTTTATGGTTTTCGGACAGGAAATGGGTTATTAGGGTTAATGGATTTCTATAAAAGGCTTAAAGGACAAGGCTTATATTAAATAAGGTATTAGCCTTAATGGGCTGACCCAGCCCATTAAAATGGGTACGGGTTGGCCCATTAAATATAAATACGCATTCGGCTTCTATTTTTCATGCTCATTTCATTCCCGTGCTCGGTTTTGTTCGTTTTGCTTTGTTTTTGTCTTTTTGTGCAATATTCGTTACCTGCAAGACACAATTCACAACATAAATGAATACAATGCATTTTTCTGTATTTATTGATCATTATTGGTCTTTTTAGCTTGTTTTATTAGGTAAAAGGTATGTGCATTTAAGCACATACCAAAATCCTCCATACTAAGCTATTGTCGTGTCCTCACGCAATGTCATAATCACACACTTAGAAAACTAAAAATTTCAACCCCTTTAGACTAATTACCTTAAAAAGTAGCTAAGTGTTCATATAAGGAGATTGAGAAATCACTAGTTTTGAAAAGCTCCCCGTTTTACCATTTTTATGCATTTATTATTAGATATCATAACTTCACGGAACAAGAAACACTAAAAGGATAAATTCATCATCCTCGATTTTTCACCCGCCCCAAACCAAGCTTAAAAACAAAATCATTGTTAAATACAAGTTAAGATACTAACACTACTCATAAATGCTAAATGTGAATGCATAGCTACTTTCCGCTCCCTTATTCCTAAATCCTCTAAAGATTTTATTATTATTTGTGACAAATTAGTTAATGTCTTATTCATATAAAGTAAACCCGGTTTAGACCATAATTAGTTTAAAATCATTTCCTAAAGAGACGATATGGTGAGAATAAGGTCCACATTAAGGTTATAATTTCGCATGATTTATGGGTTATACTTTTTAGATAACCCCGGAGTCAAAATTTGGTTTTATTATTATTATTATTGCAACATTATTAAACCTAGGTCCTTTAAACAACTACCACATCGGTATGCGAGCCGACCATGGTCTAGGAGTCTTATTTTGACCTTGGTGATCCTCGACCTTTTAGAAGGATGCAACATCGATTGTGAGCCGGCAAGATGCAACAAACTTTTATCAGTCTCGGATTATTACTATGTGCCTTATTTAGATGACTGCCACATCGGTTGTGAGCCGGTAAGAGGCAGTAAACTTTTATCAGCCCACAGTTTTTTATTTATTATTACCTCCACCCTTTAAACGACTACCACATCATTTGTGAGCCGGCAAGAGGTAGTGGTCTTATTTCGGCTTCGGTTTATTACATAACGTTTATTATTATTAGCCAAATTTCAAGTCCTGTGGTCTTTTAACTACCTAGACAACGGTAGCGAGCCGTCAAGAATCGGTAGCCTATTTCCTCACAACACTGACAAAACCTCGATGTGTACCTTACTTTCACCAGAAGTAATCTCTACGAAGTGATTTAAACTAAGAATCGCAAAAACCTAAAGCAACTTTATTTATTCAACAATTATATAAAGTTTATTAAGCTGATGAGAGTAAAAAGCCACAATTAACCTCTATGAGCTTTAAAGAGATCCAACTACTCCATGTTTAGCATCTAACTTATATAAAACTCTATCATTTCTCGTTCTTCGCAATATTTAAAATCTTTAATAAAAAGATCCGCGAATGCTTAGTCTAATAAAGCAAGCTTTGCATATTTAAAGTCTATCATGGAAACTTGCAAACTCTTGGCTCTTTTTAAGCTAGAATTCGCGTTTTAAAGCTTCTTGTATAAAAGACTGGCAAAAGCTTAAATTTATATAAGTTAAGGGGCAAGGCTAGAGCGCAACATTCTCGATCAGTCAAATTTTATCCTTCTAAAAAGACCTAAACTTATGGATAAATACACTTATTCTATTTTTGAAATTTTTTAATTTTGGCATATTTTTGGTGGAAAAACGGGGTTGCGTGGAGACAAGGCAAATGCAATTAAGATCGAATCGAAAGATCCCCCCATACTAGAACTACACATTGTCCTCAATGTGAGATTGTCACCCCCATACTAATTTTCAAGCATAATCCAAATATTAAGGGGTCTCTACGCAAATCTAAAGCCGTTTATTAATTATGCTAATAGATAAACGTTAATCAATAAGATCTAGGATATCGGATTCACATATATAAGCATGTGAAGGATTGAAGATCGAGTGGATGATGGACAAAACCACGAGTACGAGAGTCTTCATAATCCGGGCAATCCTGGACATAAAACACAAAACATGAAACACGACAAAGGAAGAAGCGAGTCTCCTCACATCACACTTATTCATTATTATACTACTACAAAGGATAAGTATGGGTTGCCACCCGTGAAGCGCTTGTTTTTGTTAACTGAGTCACGAGCCTGACTTGACCCTGAATTTAATGGTCCATGGGGAAAGTTTGGAGATCCAGGACAACCATCGGTGGTATGTCCCCTCCAAAGTAGTGTTTAAGTCTATGACTATTCACCTTGAAATTAGGTCTGTCGGTTTGAGATAACTCGACGGCACCATAAGGGAAAACTTGAGCAATGGTTAATGGTCCTGTCTAACAGGTTTTAAGCTTGCCCGAGAAAATCTTTAATCGAGAATTGAAGACAAGGACTCGATCACCAACGTTAAAAACCCGGTTCTTAATCTTAGAGTCATGAATCTTCATCGTTTTCTCTTTATAGATTAAAGAATTCTCGTAAGCTTGATCCCGGAGTTCATTTAATTCATTCATTTGAACTTTCTGGCGATCACCCATGGTCTTAAGGTCAAAATTACAATGTTTCAAGGCCCAATAGGCCTTGTGTTCAAGCTCGATAGGAAGATGGCAAGTCTTTCCATATACTAGCTTATAAGGAGTGCACCCAATGGGTGTCTTGAAAGCGGTACGGAAGGCCCATAATGCATCATCTAACTTATCGGATCATGAAGCACGGTTTTCACCTACGGTCCTTTCTAAAATAAGTTTCAAAACACGATTTGAAACCTCCACTTGTCCACTCGTTTGTGGATGATATGCGGTAGAATGATGGTGGGTAACTCCATACTTAAGCATAACTTTAGCAATTTGATCATTACAAAAATGGGTACCGCGATCACTAATTATAGCACGAGGAGTTCCAAATCGGGCAAAAAGAGATTTCAAGAATTTTACAACAACTCGGGCATCATTAGTGGGGAGCGCTTTGCTTCAACCTATTTGGACAAGTAGTCGACGGCCATGAGAATGTACTTGTTCCCTCGAGAAGACGGGAACGGTCACATAAAATCGATGCCCCATACGTCAAAGATCTCGCAAACTTGAATTGCATTTTGAGGCATTTCATCACGTTGTGAAAATTTGCCTTGACGTTAACAAGCATCACACCATGTGACCAAGTCATGGGCATCACGGTAAATAGTCGGCCAATAAAAACCAGAATCAAAGACTTTCTTAGAGGTGTAGTTGGCACCATGATGTCCCTCGGTGGGTCCATTATGGCAAGCCGTGAGGATATCAACGGCTTCTTGGCCGTGAATACGTCGTCTAATCATTTGATCCTCACAAATCCTAAACAAGTAGGGTTCGTCCCAAAAATAATGCTTAACATCCTTAAAGAATTTTTTCTTTTGTTGGGTTTAACAATAAAATTCCTCGCATGGTAATTTGCAATGTCGGCAAACCATAGGGTACTAGAATCACCATGAAAAGATATCATTCCAAGGGTCTCGAGAGGAAATGTTTCGGTAATTTCCTTTTTCTCGAGATCACCTTGATGAGGGTTTTCTAATCTTGATAAATGATTAGCCGCGAGATTCTTCGCTCCTTTTATATCATGAATAATGAAATCGAATTCTTGGAGTAGGAGAATCCACCAGAGCAATCTTGGCTTAGCATCTTGCTTAGCAAGAAGATATTTGAGAGCCGAGTGGTCCGTATACACTATGGTCTTTGATAAGACTAAGTAAGGCCGAAATTTCTCGAAAGCATACACCACGGCTAATAGTTCTTTCTCCGTCGTAGTGTAATGTACTTGAGCATCCGTCATGGTCTTACTATCATAGTGTATAGGCTGAAAATGTTTGGTCTTACGTTTCCCCAAGACTGCACCTACCGTGTAATAACTAGCATCGCACATAATTTCAAATGGTAGGTCCCAATCGGGGGCAACTAAAATCAGGGCTTCGGTTAACTTCTTCTTAAGTATATTAAATGCTTCAATACATTCTTTCGAGAAAATAAACGGAGTTTCTTTTTCGAGAAGATGGGTCATCGGCTGGGCGATTTTAGAAAAATCTTGAATAAATCGACGATAGAATCCGGCGTGACCTAAAAACTTCGAACACCTTTGACGAAAGTCGGATGAGGGATTTTAGCTATAACATCAACTTTAGCTTTGTCGACCTCAATCCCGAACTTTGAAATCTTATGTCCGAGGACAATGCCATCTTTAACCATGAAATGGCACTTCTCCCAATTTAGAACTAAGTTGGTGTCCTCGCACCGTTTAAGCATTTTATCTAAATGGGAGAGGCATGATGAGAAAGAATACCCGAAGACTGAGAAATCATCCATGAAGACCTCCATTGTTTCCTCGATCATGTCATGGAAAATGGCCATCATGCACCTTAGAAACGTGCCCGGAGCATTACATAAACCAAAAGGCCTACGTCGGTAGGCAAACATCCTATAAGGGCAAGTGAAGGTGGTCTTATCTTGGTCTTTCGGGTCAATAGGTATGTGAAAATATCTGAAAAACCCATCTAGAAAACAATAGTATCATTACCCGCTAATCGTTCAAGCATTTGGTCCATAAAAGGCAATGGGAAATGATCTTTACGAGTCGCATCATTAAGATTACGGTAATCTATACAAACACGCCATCTAGTAACTAGTCTTGTAGTAATCAACTCATGATTTTCATTTTTGACTACGGTCATACCACCCTTTTTAGGCACACATTGAATAGGGCTCACCCAAGGACTATCGGAGATAGGGTAAATCAATCCGGCATCAAGGAGTTTGATAACTTCCTTTTTGATAACCTCATGAATTTTCGGATTTACCCTTCTTTGATGTTGAATCGCTGGTTTGAAATCGTCTTCCATTAAGATCATATGAGTACAAAAACTAGGGTCGATACCCTTAATGTCAGAGATTTTCCATGCGATGGCCCGTTTGTGTGACTTAAGAACTATTAAAAGGGCGGCCTTTTCTTCATCTTTTAATTCTTTAAAAATTATGACGGGCAATTTATCGGTTCCTTCTAAAAACGCGTATTCAAGATAAGATGGTAAATCGTTGAGCTCGAGCTCCGGAGGATCATCAATAAAAGATTTAATCGTTTTAAGTTCCTCAAAATGAAGTTCCTTCAGAGGGAGAGGAGATGATGGATCATCATTTAATAACTTCTTGAGTAGAAGAAGGTCTCCCTCCGGATCAAAGTCAGCATCATCAATTCCTGGTGGAATTAAATTATTTGTAAGACAAGCTTCGATTTCTTCCAAAATGAAGTCGCCTAAGGAGTGAGAGAGGGGAAAGAAGTAGAAAGGATATGATCTAAAGACGAAGTGGGATTGCCACTTTTAGAACTATCCGAAAATCCGAGAACTTCTTGAGCATACTCCTCACATGAAACGTCGATAACATCGATTCGATTAACCGATTCAGAATTATTGTAGGAGTATCTCAAAGTTTGACCAACTTTAAAAGTTATGGCTTCATCATTAAATCGAAGAGTTATTTTATCACCATAAACATCAATTAACGCTCGAGCCATCGTTAGAAAAAGGTCTCCCGAGAATGAGAGGAACCCGAGGATCGGTATCGTATCAACGACCACAAAATCGGCAGGAAAATGGAATTTCCCCACTTTAATGAAGACATCTTCGGCGACACCTATCGGACGAGTAATTGATCGGTCCGCAAGCTCGAGAGTCATTTGAGTGGAGGTAAGATCAGGAAGAGAGAGATTCTTCCATACGGAATGAGGCATAAAGTTTATGCTTGCACCTAGATCGGACAAGGCTAAGCATTCAACCATTCCTTAAAAATCACACGGAATAAGAAACTTGCTAGGGTCTCCCAGTTTTTCGGGCAACTTTTTTTGGATAACCGTCGAACAATTCTAATTCACCAGTGTTTTGGCTAAGTCAAACCATTTTTCTTTGTTATTAAGGAGACTTTTAAACATTGAAGCAAATTTCAGCATATGTAGAAGAGCATCCGCGAAACTAAGCTCAAAATGTAATTCCCGAAAGATTTCAACAAATTTTGAAGCTAGCTTATCATCTTTTTCACGGAGCTTTTGTTTGTTGGCTCTCGAAGGATAAGGTATAGACGGTTTAGGCTTAGGAGCAACAACGGGCTCATCAAATGGAGCTTGAATTTGGACTACTGGAGGTTGGATGTTTTCGATACTTGGTTGCACCGTATCTTTTGTCACCTCGGGTTCTCGTTCCACCACCTTGGGAAGAGGTGGAATTGGAGGTCCATCATAAGAAATACCACTTCGGATGGTGATTGCTTTCAAGTCACCTCTCGGGTTAGCAACGGTGTTGCTAGGAAGTGAACCCGTACACGAAGAAGAAGCGGTATTCATTTGAAAAAAACTACTCATCATGTTCTTAATATCATTCGTTAATTCATTCTTTAACTCATTCTTGAACGCATTGTTTTGTCTAGTCAACTTATTATCCATCTCTTTTTTTAATTTCGTCCTCATATTGGTTATTTGATTTTGCATTATTTTTATATTAACGTCATTTGTCTTCATGTAGCTCGAGAGATCGTTTGAAGGTCCAACTTGATGTGGAGCTTGATAATTCTGGTTACCTTGATTGAAATTATTTCCTCGATTTTGATTATAACCTTGATTTTGATTGAAACGGTTTTGATTATTTTGTACGGGAGGAAAACCAGGTGGTCGAAACTGATTAGCTATACTCTGGGGACGATAACCGGTATTTCCCTGATTGTAGTTCACTGCGGCTGCTGAAACATATCCTTGAATATTGTCTTGATAGCCCGAAAAAGTGTTGCCATCGGTGGCAGGACACTGTCGGTAAGAATGAGCACCGCCACAAGTAACACAAGATTCCTCAACAGCTTTTATGGAAGCTGGAGCTGGGGTTACTTGATGTTGTTTAAACATCGCAGTCATGGCACTAGTCACGGCACTGGCTACGGCACTGGCTATCTCTGAAGAATCAACATTACTTGCTTTCACTTGAGAAACAATCGGTTTGTTTCTTGAATTACGAACTTTTGATTTGTTTTCAATAATTTTCAACACATCTTGTGCACTTCTTTCCAAAAGATTGCCACCGGCGGCAGAATTCAAAGAATCTTGATCGGATGGGTTTAAACCATTGTAGAAGGTATCGAGTTGATGCAATTCGGTAAAACCGTGATGTGGGCATGCTCGAAGGAGATCCTTGAAACGGTCCCATGCCTCACTAAACGTTTCCTCAAACTTTTGTTGAAAATTTGAAATTTCATTCCGGAGATTTGTTGTTTTTGAGGGAGGAAAGAAATGGTTAATAAACTTGGACACAAGATCGTCCCAAGTGAGAATAGAACGAGAAGGTTCTTTGTCGAGCCAAATCCGGGCTGGACCATCGATAGAAAATGGAAAAAGCATAAGCTTAATCGATGTCTCGGGCACATCTTTGTACTTCAACGTAGAAGTAATCTTGTTAAAATATCGAATATGAGCATGAGGATCTTCTTTCTCAAAACCGAAGAATTGTTTTGAAGTTACAAGATTGATTAGACTATGCTTGAGCTCGAAATGCTCAGCGGGAATGGGTGGTACTACGATTGCCTCCGCATAACCCTCGGTGGGTGCACGGAGTAATTCCGCCATAGTACGTTGATCGGCCATCGTAACTACGGGAGTCTCTTCAAGAGCGAACGGTTCGACTCTTTGTTTTGAACGTCTACGATTACGACGTTTCGGATTCGTAGAAGTAGGATTCGTAGAAGGTTCACCAACGAATTTTGAAGAAGAGCGAGTTTGCATACACTAAGAACAAAATAAGAGAAAATAAAAAAGAAAAATATTTTTGTAACCGATAATCGAACAAGTGTAAGGTAGCTCTTTAGAAAACGCACAAAGAAGCGGAGGAGCGGGTAAGCGCGAAGCGTTTTAAAAACCTTCTCCTTTCGGGTCGAAGTTCGTAGGATCAACCCTCCTTAAACCTCTCTTAAAGTTTGTAATCTAAAAGTGAGCCGATTTCACAAGTGACACAACGGTTGTTTTTGTTGTTTTACAATTTTTTTTGGTTTTTGAAATACTTTAGGAAAAGTATTTTTGATTTTTCTAATAAATCTACGAAAATAAATCGAGAAAAATAAAATATTTTTGTATTATTTTAAAGTTTTATATAAAAGGAAATAATAAAATGATAACTTCACGAGGAAATGTCTTCAAAACACTAATCTTCAAGCTTCAACGCGATATTCGATACACACTTCCCCGGCAACGGCGCCAAAAATTGATTCGTACCCAAACACACACGTAGGTATATATAAGGACGATATCAATAATAGTATAGTAATAAGTATTCCGTAAGGATTTTAGAAAATTACTTTTAACCAAAGTAAATTCAAAAACCTACCGGGTCATTTCCTCGACGAAGCGTGAATTGATAATCGGTTGAAATTCGTGATCGCGTGTTTGAATAATCAAGATTTTTGATTTTAGTTTCCTAAGTCTACAAATTTAAATGCAAAAACATGTAAAGGCAAGCAACAATTAAGACAATTAAAAATAAAACACGAAAACGTTAACGGGAATCAAAAACCGAACCTTAAGACCTAAATTATCGAATTTTAACCCCTAAAATTATTTTTTTATTTTTTATAAATCCTAACTGACTAAAAATAATTTTTGAAAAAAGAATTATATTTTTTTGACTTTTATTTAATTTATTATGAATTAAAAACTATTTTAATCTAAAAATATTATAAAAAAAATTAACCTTCTTTGGAAAATTTTGAAAAATTTAGGGAAAGTACTTTGAACTAATTAAAACCTAAGAAAAAGAAATAAGCCCAAAAGGGATGAAAGCTTAATATGTAAAATGGGTATAAAAGATAAATGGTGGGGATGTATAACGAAAAAAGTCCCAAGGGCAGTGGTGGTAGCAGAGTGTGGTGTTAAAGCGTTGGGGGTTAAGGTTGAAGTCCTGGGTTCGAGCCTGGGACTTCCCTATACTCCCAAAGTTTTTATTTTGCAAATTTAAATTTGAAAAAGCTTTTTAATACTTAAATAAGCAACTCTTGATAAATGACTTTTTTCTGAAAACCTTAAATAAGCACAGAAATAAGCAATTAAAAGCACATATTCACTTAGAAGCATAATAGCTTTATAAGCTTAAACTGTTTTATGCATAAAACCACTAAAAGCTAAGACAAACCCTAAATTAAGCTAAACCTAACCTAAATTAGACTTAATGAACATCTATGTAACACCCCTAAAAATTACAACAACGCAGCGGAATACCACTTGGGGTGCTACTTCATAATACACAGCGCTAGATACAAGAGAACGACCTCTAAATGTGTCGTTTGTAAAACAATCTCGTTGATTTTCTGAAATCAAAATAATAGTTGTCCCATAATTGCATCACAATGAAAAGCTTGAAAGCGACACAACGAGATTTGATCATTTGTAGAAATCCAATTATGAAATCTTGTCAATTTAGACTCCAATTCACATCAGATAGTCCAAGCATCTAATTCACCTGAGAAAAACATGCTTAAAAAAGGTCAACATAAAGTTGGTGAGTTCATAGGTTAGTTTAGATATGAATAATAACCCAAAGGTTTCCAAAGTATATATGACCATTTAATGGATACGATAATACACAGCACTAGATACAAGAGAACGACCTCTAAATGTGTCGTTTGTAAAACAATCTCGTTGATTTTCTGAAATCTAAATAATAATTGTCCCATATATGCATCACAATGAAAAGCTTGAACTAACTAGAACTTGCATACCAAAAACAGTTTTGACCCAAAACCAATTAAACCAATGAAACAGTGCTATAACTTAAACTACCAGATTTAAACCATGAATACAAAACCATTTTGATCATTTTGAGCATAATTCAAAAACAACAAGATTCAAATCTAAAAATCAACGGTTTTAACTTCTAAAATCTAGCAGACTTGAACATTTGTTAATCTAAAGCATAAAATTCAATAAAATCTTTCAAAACTTGCAAACACTTGATATAAAACTGATTTATAACTAATCCAAAGTGACTTTTAAAACACAAGAGTGCACTAATAGTTTTAACTTATGGTTTAAACTTTAAGCCAATCACGCCTGTTAAAATCCTTAAACACATTTAACAAGTAATAGATCTTTAAAAACTATTAGAACTTATAACATATTAAGTACGCAACAAATATTAAGCATGATTAAGCATTAAGAACACACAAATAAACACTGAAATAAGCTCACACATAATAAGCAATTTTTTAGACTAAATCAAGCAGTTTTGCATGAAAATCAATTAAAAGTCATAAAAGCAAAATCATAAGCATAAAAAGTATTTGAAAAGAAAGATTTAGCATTAGATAACAAAAGTAAACAGAAAAATAAGTAGCAATAAAGTCTAATGTAACATTAATTGATCAGTAAAGTAAAATGATAAACTTGACAATTACCCTTGCACAAACAGGCTATAAAACCAATGCTCAAGAGAAGAGCTTATCAACAAGCTCTTAAACAATAAGCTGACGGGATGAATAAGCCCTGAAAAGCCCATGAGCCATTTTTGGCTTATATTCCAATTGGCTTATTCAACTTTTTGAGTAAATTTTAAGGTAAATATTTATTCAGTTTAAGCCTTAGGTGAGCCAAACTGAATAAGCATTAGCTTAAAATAGTAAAGACAACTTAAATAGCTTATTAGCTTATTATTAAACAAGCTCAAATCATGATTGCTTTTAAGGTAAAAACAGAATTTAAAACTGAATGAAATTAATTTTATTGATCTTAAAAGTGATTACAAGCTGCTTAAAAAGAAATTACCCTTGGTATACCTTGAAGTAGGAGTGTTTGGATTGTTGATACACCATTCTTCAAACCTCTCATCCCAAATCAATCCTTTCTCTTGGTTTTCTCCATATTTAACTAACAAGAATTTAGGAAATGATAAACTGGCCACGTTTATTCTCTTTCTATCATCATCATCATCATAGTAACAATACCATTTTTTAAGACCTCCTTTATTCATTTCATATATCTCATGGCCTCCATTACACTCTTTTATGTTTGGGTCACATGTCAGCCAAAATTTAAGTTCGCCTTCTAAAATTTGTTTAACCGGTTTACAGAAGTGCGTGTTAGGGAGGTTTATATCAAATTCAAGTTTTCTTGGCTTGTTATGACTTCATCCTTGCTCTTGATTACAAGAATTGTTCTTATTATGCACGTCGTTGGTTTCCTCAACCCTAGATGATGCATCCGAGGGAGTATTAGAGGTTGCGTTTATCATATAAATCTCCCCTATGAGGGTTGTGAAATTATGAATCTTTTTGTCCATATCGAAGGTAACTCTGTCACCTTCAATTCCTAAGGAGATTTCTTATTAAAGACATCTATTTTGGCATGAATGGTTGCTAGAAATGGTCTCCCAAGAATAATGGTTTCATTACGTGTGTTTAACATATTCATAACCACAAAATCTGACGGGAATAAAAATTTATTGATCTTGACAAGGACATTTTTTGACTATTCCGATAGGAGATATTTTTGTCATATCTGCCATTTCAACGAGCATGTCAGTCTTCTTAAGTCGAGCTAATTTTAGGTGTTCGAAAATAGACTTGGGTATGACATTAACGCTGGCGCCTAAATCTGCCATAGCATAAAAATTTAAACTTTGAATAGTGCAAAGAAGGGTAAAATTCCCAAGGTTTAACTATTTTGGTGGTAATTGACATGGCAGAATTTTTAGAGACACATCGTTTGTTTGAGTGCATTTGTTAGAAGCAATTGATATCTCATGCCTTTCATTATCGAGGGATGTCTTTTCGTCAGCGTATACTGCTTTACATTGGTCTAATGATGGACTGTTTATTTCATTGGCATCCTTGGTGTGAAATTCTTTTATTAGCTGCTCGATTTGGGTCTCCAAATTTTTGAGAGAAGCGGCTTGGTTTCGAGTATTAATTTCGGCATTCTCCTGGAGTTTCTTTACCCATTATTCCAACTCGGTCCTTCTTTGCGTTGATTCCTCCAAGTGTTTGTTCATAAGCTCCTCTAAGCTTGACCTCTTTTCTCCAATTGGTGGGCGATTGTCCATGCGTGTGTAGTATCCAAGTGGGCCTACACGATACTTAGCTTCATTACTGAAAGGTGGAGGTCGTCTAAACTCTCCATATTTAGCCTCCTCGATGCTTTTTACTTCCTCCTTGAGAGGTGATAACGCCCAAATTTCACATGTTTCTATGGCGTTATTTATGTGTATTTTATCATTTCTCGTGAACTTTTAGCACTTAATTAAGCTTGAATTGCTTATAGGTTCACTTGAAGACTCTAGAGACCCAAGTTCATGAATCTATACACTTTGGGAGACGAATACAAAAAAAGAAAAGATTTCTAGCCAAAAGATCAAGAAGTCCGCCGCACTTGCTACATTGTGCGCCACACTTTCCTGTGAAGACAAAACACCGCCGCATTTATAATATTATGCGCCGCACATTCTCCTAAAGTTTGAAGAATTAAAGTCTAATAAATGCACCTACATTAACTCCTCAAAACCGCCACACTTATTTGCAAGTGCGCCACACTTCCAGTAAAAGTCATTAAATGTAATCACATTAACTCTCAAAGTTCGCCGCACTTTTTCCTAAGTGCGCCGCACTTTGCACCCAATCTTGCCTATAAATAGAGGACGAATTTTCATCCTCAAGGCATCCTATTCTCTCCATTCTACCTTCACCAATCATCTCCCACACATACATATTTCCCTCCTTTCACCAAAAACACCAAGAAACACCTCCTAAGTTGAAGAGAAAGATCTTACGATCAAGAACGAAGACGGTTTCCTAATTAGTTATTGAAATAATGGAAGTTTGTGTAAAATCTACTTTTGTTATGAACTCCTTAGCCATGAGAGGCTAATTCTCTCATGCCTACTCGGTGAAGTTACGATAATGAATAAGTGTTTGGTATGATTTTGATTGTTTTAATCTAAAGCTTATGTTGCAAACTTGTTATATCTTATCTTATCTATTTTTGCTTATCAACTTAGATTATATAATCATATCGGTATAGGTTGAAAGACCCGTTATGATCTATGTGGTTTTAAAGATTTGTCTATGGTCTTTAACGTCTGTGCTGAGAAATCCACTTTCGTAAATTGATAAACAAAATAAGCTTTGATATAATAATAACTACATTATTTGAGTGACACATTTGGTCTAGTTAACTAAATATAAGTCTTAAGTTAATCAAGTTAATTCATAAAAACGTTTTCTGACGAGAAATCATTTTTATAAATTAAAGTCCCATCTTCAAGGTCAAATCATTTCCAACACTTATAAATTATTCTTAACTATCCGAGTAGTCATCTTTATTATCATTGATAAAACTAAAGTTATTTTCAAAATTGTTAAAATCTATTTTCTTTCTGATTATTCGAACACTACTCTAATCCCTGTGGACGACCTGGTCTTACCTAAAAAGATTATACTGCATACGTGGGTTATACTTTTACCTGTGTGTTTCCATATAATTGTTCGGTATTTTCAGTCTTATAAATTTAAAGCTTTTGAAACACATCATTGATCAAATAAATAGTTGATCCTTGGGAGTGGATAACGATTCTTCATCATCAGCTTGTTCAGCTCTCGGTAGTCGATGCACATTCAAAATGATCCATCCTTCTTCTTGACAAACAAGATCGGAGCTCTCCAAGGTGAGGAACTTGGTCTTATGAAGCCTTTGTCGGAAAGTTCTTGTAGTTGATCTGACAATTCCTTCATTTCAGACGGAGCTAATTGGTAAGGAGCTCGTGCTACAGGTGCAGCACCAAGTATCAAATCGATCTGAAATTCCACTTGTCGGGTCGGAGGAAGACCCGGCAAGTCCTCGGGAAATACTTCAGGAAAATTTTGAATGATCGGTACATCCTCAAGTCGCTTCCCCTCCGACTTGTCTTCAGTCTTCTTTGTAGTAACATGTGCCAAAAAGATAGGACATCCTTTCAGCAAATATTTTTGGGTTTTAGTGCACGAGATGATTTTCAAACAAGTCTCATTTCCCCGGTTGCTTCCGTCACCACGAACAATCAACGTTTCATTTCCCTAGGGAATACGAACAATTTTCTCGGCACAAACGATGACAGCTTGGTACTTTGCCAACCAATCCATAACGATTATAACGTCGAAACTACCAAGTTCTATAGTCATTAAGTTGGTATTGAATTGATGATTTAAGAAATTTAATGTACAACCCCGAATGATAGTGTTTAACCCAATTATTCTCCCGTCAGCTAGTTCAACATCATAATAATGATCTAAGGTAGTTGGTGTGGTATCAAATTGGGAGCTAAATGCAATAGACATAAAACTCCTATCGGCACCAGTATCAAATAAGATAGAAGCATAGCGGTTGTTTAGAATGAACGTACTCATAACGATGTTTGAGTCTGGGTTTGTCCTTGCATGGCCTACCGCATACACTTTTGCTGGAGCATTGCCATTTCCACCTTGGTTACCACGGTTGTTGTTCTTTAGCTTTGGACACTCCCTCTTGAAATGTCCCTGGGCTTCGCACTCAAAGCATGTAGCTTTCTGACCTGCCCCAGTGCCCCTTTGGTTGTTAGCAGTTTTGGCATTTGCAGTACTCCTACAGTCACGGGTCAGATGGCCAACTTTGTTGCACTTGTGGCATTTTGGAGTACACTCACCATCATGGTGATAGTTTCATTTAGAGCACAGAGGTTTAGACCCTCAGTAAGGTTTCTTCTCAACCGACCCAGCAGTGTAAGCCCTGCCAGTGTTCTGCCTCTTGTTCTGTTATTGTTGGTTATCATCTTGCTTCCTTTTGTTTTCACTCTGACGTTCAACAAAAGTATGGATCTTCTTGTCCATCAGCTTAGTTGCAAATTTAATTGCATCCTGCATGGTCTTTGGCTTAGATGCCATTACACTTCCGTGAATCATGTCGGGCAAACCACCGACATACCTCTCGATTTTATCCGACTCTTCAGGGAACATCCTAGTACACATCAATGCCAGTTCCTGAAAATGTTGGTTATAGCCTACCACATCGGTACCTTTAACCTTAAGATTCCACATCTCAACCTCCCACTTTTTAATCTCGCCCCTTGGGTAGTACTTGTCGGTCATCATCTTTTTTAGGTTTGTCCAAGTAATTGGATATGCAACATCATGACCAACAGTCCTAATGTGGGAGTTCTACCATGTTAGAGCACTTCCAAGAAGAGTACAAGTGGCAAACTTGATTTGGTTTTCCATAGTACAGTTGCTTATATGGAACACAGTTTCCATTCTTTCAAACCACTGAGTCAACTCAACAACTCCTTCAGTACCCTTAAAATATAGGGGTTTGCATTTCATGAAGTCTGGGTAAGTGCACTCACGAGCAAGAGGAGCTTGTCTCTTTCCACCCATTCTCGAATCATGGCTGTCTTCGCCATTTTCGCTTCTGGTGGCCTCACGTTCTGCCAACACGTCAGCAACTCCTTAGGCAATTAATCTCTTAAGTTGCTCATCAGTCACAGAAGTAGTTGGGGTGGTTGTTGTGGCTGGGGTGGTTCATGTTTTGGGTGCTTTCCTTAGAGGCATTTTCTTCAAATCATAAGAAAATATAATAACCGTTAGATTTCATACAAATCATAACCATGACATGACATATACATAATAAATAAAGTGAGATCACATCACACAGTGAAATATACAACTAAATTGAGATTTATAATAGTGTAGCTAAATCGACATTCATTCATAATAAATTCGATTACAGACATGACATAATACATCCCTTCCATATATAATCTGAAAAACATACATGACCGATTCGGTTACAAAATGATCCCTACCATTAGGTTACAAGATGAAAATAAAACCTAGAGCCTTACTAGCCAGGATTTACCCTGTAATACTTAGTAGGCTATACAACATAGCTAAGACATAACCAGATCTAAGAACTACTACCGGCCTCCTCCGGTATATCTGGATGTGCTGGATCCCTAGCAGGTCTCTGCTGACTCTGTAGTGCTGCCATCTGAGTCTACAATGTCCTTAGCAAAGTCAGTGCCTCTGTGAGTTGTGCCTGTCGTCTGCGGTCTGCAGCCCGCAAATCTCCAATCTCAGTTTGTTGTGCTAAAACCATAGTCTGTAGTGCGCTAACCACAGAGCGTGCCGTATCACTGGCATCCATCGACTGTACCCAAGCCTCACGAGAAGCTCTGGCCTCACTCTCCATAAGTCTAGTTGTGCGAGCATGGGCGCGCCTATCTCTACGTAGCTAGCTGAGCTGACCGCTCATCAATGATCTATCATCTTGTGCATTGTCAAGTCTCCCATAAATCTCATCAGTATACTGCCTAACAGTCAAGAAAAAATTGGTAGTCCTCTAACCTAACTTTGTCACATCAGTCACTGGTATCTCCTCTGCAATCTTATCTGGATCCTCCCAAATATCAGTAATCCCGTAACCTATCTCCCTATCTGGGTCACGTCTAATCTCGGCATCCAGAGTGCCAACAAAACCATAATCTGCTCTAAAGCCTCCAGTAGGCCTAACAGTAGGAGCAGATGAACACTCCTCGACCTCATATCTGGGACCGGGAGCAATGCACAACCTCTTCCGAGGCAGTAACGTAACCTTGGGGACATCCACTATACAGTCAGTAGAGGGTAGGAGCAAAGGTGGTGATGATGTAGGTAATAGTATAGGTAAAAGTGGTGGTGTCCCTGATGGTGGTGTCTCTGATGGTAGTATCCCTGATCAAGGTGCTAAGATATAGGTGGATGATGCAACAGCTCTCATCATGGCCATAGATTCCTTGGTATGTGGAAGTACAATAGGTAGTGGTAGTGGTAGTGGATGGGAAGTAGATGGTGACTCGGCTCTCAACCGGATCATAGCAGCTTTGTATCCTAATGGATGAGTAGGACTAGCAGGTAGTGGTGGAGGTGACATAGGCAATGGTGATGATACTGGTAGTGGTGGAGATGGTATTTGTGGTAGTGGTGATGAGTATGATGTAAGTGGTGATGATGGCAGAGTAGATATGGCAAGTAGCCTGTCAACCTCTGCCTTAGACGGGAATGGAATAGGTGTCTGATCTCGAATAGACATCCTGGAAGTGGTACGATATGCGGGTGGTGGGACAGAGTCGGACGGAGCTAGGTGCTCCTCCTCATCATCATTAGCATCGTCTCCGGAGGGCTCCTCCTCATCATCATCATCATCATCTCTGTCAGCAGGATAATCAGCTTGGATCATCCTCAGGATCCTCATCATCCTCCTCCGGATCCTCCTCGGGATCAGACTCAGTAATATAACCTGGTGAATCAGCAGTAGGTGAGACAGCAGCAGGCAGTGGCTGATTCTCAGCTAGAAGCACATCATCCTCAGGTGGCATAAACTCTGGGTATACATGCTCCGGTACATATGGTACATAGACAGGTGAAGGTGGGTGCTCAGGACCGGGCACATAATCAGGAGATGGTGGGTGCATCGGTAGTCCGTCATATTCGTAGACCACCACGCCAGGAGAGCCTACCTCTAATGATCCATCATCACTAGATATGGATGTGTAAGTGATCGTGGAATCCTCTGAATCCGAGATGAAAAAATCTGAAAATCAAAAGTAGCTTATATAAGTATTAATATAAGACTCTTATTGTAATATACGTAATATATTTTATAAACACGTATATCAATCATGAATGCATCTAGTATAACCAACTAATGCAAACAACTAGTGTATGTATGTCCCGTGAAAACCCCTTTGTATGAATGCAATGTTTGAAAACGGTTATAGTCTAAGTAAAAATATTTGACCTGGTTCTCTATAACCTAGGCTCTTGATACCAATCTCTAACACCCCCAAATTGGGTCGCAGCGGAATATGGGTCTGAGAGTGTTACTTCATAGATCAATAGCACAATATATATATAAGAACGACCATTAAAAGAGTCGTTTAAAACTGATACATTGGATTTAGCAAATTGTTTGTTACATAAGCCCTAAGCTTCACTTGTTCATTGTTCAAAATACAAAGATTTTAGTCCATAACAAATAATCCCCAAAATGTAATGCAACCAAATATTTAATGCATATGACTTCCAAAATAACGACCACCAATGTATCCCTTGTCTTGTACCTCATTGATCTCCTGAGAAAACATGCTTAAAAACGTCAACAATAATGTTGGTGAATTCATAGGTTTGTAAAATGTATAATGTAGGACCACAAGATTTCCCAAGTGTATGATAATGCAATAGATGCAAACATCACGAAAATGTAATTACGTTTCCCTAAGCTCATGACACTGAAGCTCGACATGTATGAATTGCAATATATATTGCCAACATTGCCCGTGATGATGTTTTAACCCGCAACATCCCAAATCCGACATGGTATACGTTCGTTTGTCTAGTAATAGCTAATCACCCGAAAGGGGATGTCAATCCCAAATAGATCTATTTATAACATTCGCGCTCACTCAGTAATTGACATTTCATGATAATGGGCTCAAAGGGTTATCGCTACTTAGGCAAACACGTAATCATAATGTAAAAATGTCCACTTGTGTCCAATTGTAAAACAAAGCATGTTTCTTACCCCAAAACTTGTAAATCATTATAAATGTAAAACGTGGGGCTATGAACTCACCTCGAGTGAATGAATAACAAAGTATATCAAATGCGTGAAAAACGTCACGTATGTGTCCGACTGCAACCTAATTAATTATAGGTCGTATGAGTACTAAGTACTTTGAATAAGTAATACCATATATAATTCTATATAGCCACATCACCATCTAATTGTATTCAAGAAAAAATATTTATAAAGTTAAAATGTTTATAAATATTACATTAGTAAAAATGACGTAAGTTTCTTGTTTTAAGTCCGTTTTGTACGTTCTTTATGTCCATGCTTTTGTATTAAAAAAAATATATAAAAATTTACATTTTAATATTTTTAACCCTATGATGAACAGTGATTTTTACTATGCACTTTATAAAATTATTTTTATAAATTTAATTAGGGTAAATCTCGTAAAAGTCATATCTTATTCGTTTTAACTCCGATTTTAGTTATTCTTTTGAGCACGTCTTTGTAAATTAAAGTTCTATCTAACTAAAATATTTTCCAAAAAGTTTCTGAAATGAACAGTAATTTATTTTTATAAAAGTATTTATAATCGTAAACATAAAAAATCCATAACTCCTTCGTTATCGATCAAATAATTATGATTCTTAATATTTTGGAATCCTAAAATATGCACTTTCTATGAAAAATAATTATATATTTTTATCATAATTGGAAAATAATAAGTTTTCATAAAATTGTTTTTATAAAAGCTTTTATTATCGTAAACTTGCAAATGGCGTATCTTCTTCGTTATAGCTCGGATTTTCAAGTTCTCTATATGCCTATGATCATCATGACATGTAGTATTTTATAAAAATATAAAATAAACACTTTATTTTTGTAATTAAAACAGAAATTTTTGATACTTTGTTTAAAACTTAATTTATAAGTTTTAAATTTAGTAACTTACTTTGTTACAAATCCTCTACAACACTTATACTACAAGTCCTATGTTACTTTAGGTCCTCTAGTACATCAATTGTCCAAGAATATCATGTGCTCACATTTGTTTATCCATGAACTTCCATAAATAAACTTTTAAACAATTATTTTATATATACTTCTATAAATTGATTCATACTTGTATAATGTTTATACTTCCATTACCACACAATCTTAACATCAATATAGCATATGAAAAAGTATATCAAAACATGATCAAGTGTAAAAATCCGTTTTACATATTAATATATATCCTAGATGGTGATTTACTATATAAATATCATATACACATAAAATCACAAATGTAAAGAGTGTAGGGTTTTTAGATGACCTTAGGATGAAGTATGATGAAGAGTAATAAGATCTAAACCCTAGTTTAGATTCAAAACCCAAGCTTCCAAAACTAAGAAACCCTAAATTCTTATGAAACCCTAATCTTGAACCTTTCTTGATTAACCCTTTAAAACACTAAACCAAATCTTCAATACACCTTAGGATATCTTAAATATGCTGTTAGATTACTTGTATACTTGCTAAATAAAATTGTATGAATTATTTAGGGTGTTTGTTTTTGGTCGTGGGTAGGGAGAGAGCCAAAGAGAGTGTTTGTGTTGTTTTTACTTAAGGAAATGTGATGTATGTTTTCTACAAGTCTTGCACCCTTTAAATACTACAAGACTTAGTCCTAGTTGCTAGTTGAAGACACTATTAGAGAGCTCAAGACAAGATGAGTGAAATAAGGAAGAAAAGACCAACACACTAGTCACAACATTATGTTTTAATGAACCTTAGGTTGTACAAGATTTAGTTGTTAGATTATGAGCTCTTTGTCCCCTTAGGGCTACATTTGTATCCAAATTTTAGGGGGGGAGGTTGCTAAGAAAGTCTTTGATATTTTGAGATAAATATCTAGTGATACTTGTAGTTTAAGATGTAGTGTAAGTATAAAAAAGTATACTTGTAAAGTATTTGTTTTGGTTTGGTTCCCTTATGTAAAATTCGGCCAAGATGAGTAACATATGTGAAGTTGTATAAAAACTTTGAGGTATTGGGTATAATAATGGGTATTTGTTGAAGCGTAGATAAGTTTTGGTGGTTCCGTGAATGCCTAAATGTATTTTATCGCGAAACGTAAACACTTTACGTAACCAATAAAAATAAAATGTAAAAAGTTAATAATTATCCTCTAAATAATTATCTAACACTTGTTTGACGTAAACATTTAATTGTTTCATGACCGTTTACGTTCAATGTTAATTTTTAGCTTACGCAATTTAACTTAACGATTAAAATTAAAAGCAAACGCGTACGAGACTAAAAATAAATAGTGAAATAAATGACGTCGTAAAATGACCTGAAAACACGAGGTGTTATATTATTTACATATATATTATCATTTTTCGTGAACTTTCAATACTTAATAGCATAAAATACTTGCAGGTTCACTTGAAGACATCACGAGCTCAAATAAAATAAAGATCAAGTACTTATACACTTCGGAAATCAAGATACAAGAAAAGATAAAGTCTCAAGCTGAAAAAGTGCAAATGTGCGCCGCACTCACCCCAAGTGTTCTCCTTAAAGTCAAAGAATTAAAAGCCTGGTAAAAATAGTGCATTAACTCCCCAAGTACGCCGCACAAAGTATTTTGTGCGCCGCGCTTCCCATATGGCTACGAAAATTAAATGAAGTCAATAAATACAATCGCATTAACACACCATGTGCGCCGCATAAATTATTTTGTGCGCCGCACTTCTACTCGAAAATCAGCCTATAAATAGAGCCAAAATTCTCACACATTTCATCAACTCATTCTTACACACTTCTCTCATCTCACACACAATCCCTTTTCCCTTATGTTTCTAAACCTTTCCCAAACTTTTCACTAAGCCGATAAACACCATTACCTTTTGAAGATTACAAGATCAAAAACCAAAGAGAAGAAGATAATCATCTTAGTTTATTGATATAATAAAGTTTCTTGTTTTGAATCAAGTTTATGTTATGAAACTACATAGCCATGAGAGGTTAATTCTTCCCTATACTACTCGGTGAAGTTATGATAATGAATAAGTGTTTGGTATGATCGTGATCTCATTATTCAAGCTTATGTAACCCTATTATGTCTTATCTTGTCGGTTTTGCTTATCAACTTAGATTATATAATCGTATCGGTATAGGTCGAAAGACCCGTTATGATCTATATGGTTTTAAAGATTTGTCTATGGTCTTTATCGTCTGTGTCGAGAAATCCACTTTCGTAAATTGATAAACAAAATAAGCTTTGATATAATAAGTAACTGGATCATTTGAGTGACACATTTGGTCTAGCCAACTAAATATAAGTCTTAAATTAATTAAATTAATTTGTGAAAATGTTTTCTGACGAGAAATCCTTTTTATAAGTTAAAAGTTCCATCTTCGAGGTCTTAATTATTACCACTACTTATAAATTATTCTCAACTATACGAGTAGTCATCCTTATTATCACTGGGTAAAACAAAAGTTATTTTCAAAGTTGTTAAAGTCTATTTTTCTTTCTAATTATTTGAACACTACTCAAATCCCTGTGGACAACCTGGTCTTACCTAAAAAAGATTATACTATATACGTAGGTTAGAGCTTTTACTATTTCGTTTCCCAATAATAAATTGTATTTTTAGACATTATAAAAATTAAAGCTTTTGAAACACATCAAGTTTTTGAGCCGTTGCCGTGATTTTTTAAGCTGTTTCTGTAGGTCAACTCTGGAAAATTTTTTAACTGCCTTCATTTTTCAAAAATCGCCGTACAGTATTTTGGCTAAGGGACCCACAAATTTTCCTTTGGATGCATATACGTGCTTATAATTCTGAACTTGTTAAACCATTACCTGAACCTGAACATACCCTGAATCGAAGACTTCGTCGCCGAAACAGAAGAGTTCCATTCGATCAAAGAAACAATCCACCTCAACACCTGAGAGTTGTCTATCCACCAATTCTCAACATCAATTACTTCCGTCACTTCCTTGATATTCTTCAAAATTACGATCCAATGGATGATGAACCCATGTGGGCTGCCGACCGTGTCGTCGCTCTGACTCCTGGTTCCGCAATCACTATTCTTTGCCATTTTTGATCCGTTTTGGGTTTATTTGGGCCTTTTTAAGCATAAATAGATATGTGTAATCTACACTTATCAGTAGAACCAAAACCGATCCTCACAAACACATTCACGAATTCCTTGGAATCTGCGATATGTTTAAATACAGAGACACCAAAAATGAAGTTGTCCGCCTAATGATGTTACCCATATCACTCACTAGAGAAGCAAAAACCTGGCTGGACGAACTCAATGAAGGAACTATCAAAACGTGGGATGAACTTTGAATCGCTTTAATTAGCCGATTCTTTCCCCCAGCTCTTTTCGACCGACTCCTCGGAGAAATCCGTGCCTTTTCCCAACATGAAAACGAATCTCTAATCGATGCTTGGCTTCGTATGAAGGAAATGCTCCGAAACTGCCATGATCACAATTTGTCCAAAGGAAATATTATCAAAATCTTCTATCAAGCGAAATAACCCAAGAAGTTCTTAATGTCGCAGCCGGTGGTATTTTCCCCTATAAAACACCAAATCAAGCTTATTAACTTCTCGAAGATAAAGTCTTACTCAAGCTCAACTAGGCTAAAAATAAAAAAACCAAATCATCTTTAAGGACAAACATTTCTTTCGCCACTGAAGGTAGCAGTAATTCCGTCACTGACAAAATTATGGCCCGAATGGATGCCATGACCATGAAAATGGATGCTCATTACAAAGAACTCCAATCTCGTGCAAAACAACCAACACCCGATCTTGACGAAGATAACATGCCTATGTCTCGTGAAGAAGAGGCTAAATTCATGAAATTTTTTTGTAAGACTCGTTTTTACAATGAGTACCGTGACCGAGACTCGAATCACGATAATTGGCATTCAAGCGAATGGAATAATTACAACCGAGATAACTACTGATCCAACACCGATGATAAATCCTATGATCATCAAAGACAATTCAACGATTTCATGAAATCTCAACAATCAACCAACGCTTTTGTCAAAGATACATTCATGGACCTCAAAACTCAACTCGAAACAGTAGCCAAAAATCGTCAAGCTTCAATCTAAAACCTTGAAACTAAGTTCGACAGACTCGCTGACAAGCAATCCGGTTGACCTTTTGGATCTCTTCTGAGCAACACTCAACCAAACCCATGAGGAAACAACTCTAAAGCCCATCAACCTCAGCAATCTCGTAATGAGCATGTGAATGCCGTATTCACAAGAAGTAGTAAATCCTATGATCTACCAGTTAACCCAAATGATCAATAAAACAATTCTGAAACTCCTATCAACTTCGATAGCGATGATGAAGACGATGATCCTACATCTAAACTTAAAGATCCAAAATCATCCAAAGAAACACCATTACCCAAACCATACAAACCAAAAATCCCATATCCTTAATGCCTCATAAAATAAAAAATGGAAGCCCAATACGAAAAATTCCTCGTCATGATCTGAGCCGTCCGAATCAACGTACCTCTTGTCGACCTCTTAGCCGGAATGCCTAACTATGGCAAATTTCTCATGGACTTTTAAGGCAACAACGTAAGAATCGACAAATTTCAGCCGCTTTCTGAGGTGAAAGTTCAGCAATGATCCAAAATAAAGTTCTACCTAAAATTGGAGACCCCGGAAGTTTCCTAATTCTGTGTAACTTCAATAAAACTTTCTTATGCAATGCTTTATCCGATCTTGATGCTAGCATTAACCTTATGTCGTATTCCTTATATGTAAAACTATCTCTCGAAACACTCAAACATACCAAAATGAGTGTAAGATTAGCCGACTAATCATTCCAATACCCTGTTGGATTAGCTGAAAGTATTCTCGTTGAAGTTGGTAAATTCACCTTTCCTACTGATTTTGTTATTCTTAAAATGGAAGAAGATAGCAAAGTTCCCTTAATCTTGGGAAGACCCTTTCTTCACACTGCTTATGCAGTAATTCGAGTTAAACAGAAACAACTCAATCTTGGAGTTGGGACTGAACGAATGATCTTTAATATCGACTCTACCATTAAATACTCTTATTCAAACATTGATACATGTTTCAGTATCGATGTTATCGATAAAATCTTAGATGAAGATTTCGATGCTCTTCTAGACGAAGGAAGCAAAATCCTCCATTCCATCGAAGAAACCATTCTCGAAGAAGAAATCTTTTTTGAATTCGATAAATTCATAGCAATGGCTGCAAATGACAACTATGACTCTGAGTCCGATGAAGAAGAACCAAAATTTGAGAAAATCACCATCAACACATATTATAAAATTAAGACATCTCTAGAAGAACCTCCTACGAATCTCGAACTCAAACCTCTTCCTGATAACTTGGAATATGTATTTTTGGAAGAACCCTCTTTTATTCCTGTAATCATATCATTTCAACTCTCTACTCAAAACAAAAGCAAACTTGTATCTTCCTTAAAAAACATAAAGAAGCATTTGCTTGGAAAACAACAGACATTCCCGGTATCTGCCCATCATTCTGTAAACACAAGATACAACTTCTGGATAACAAAAAGCCAGTTGTCCAAAAACAGAGAAGGTTAAATCCAAACATGCAAGAAGTTATTAAGAAAGAAATCATGAAACTATTGGATACTGGTATTATTTATCCTATTGCCGATAGCCCTTGGGTTAGTCCTATTCACTATGTACCAAAGAAAGGCGGTATTACAGTAGTCACAAATGAAAATGATGAACTTGTCCCAACAAGAACCATTACGGGTTGGCGAGTATGCATCTATTATCATAAACTCAATGAAGCAACCGCAAAAAATCATTTCCCTTTGCCGTTTATGGATCAAATGTTAGAAAGACGCGCAAGAAATAAATAGTTTTGTTTCCTCGATGGTTTTTCTAGATATTTCCAAATTCCTATCGATCATATGGACCAATAAAAAACAACGTTCATATGTCCCTTTGGTACATACGCTTATAGGCGAATGCCTTTCAGATTATGTAATGCTCCAACTACATTCCAAAGGTGCATGCTGGCAATCTTTCACGACATGATTGAAGAATCAGTTGAAGTATTCATGGATGACTTCTCCGTCTTTGGAAACTCTTTCGACAAATGCCTACACAACCTCGATAAAATGCTCCAGCGTTGCAAAGATGCTCATCTTGTCCTTAACTGGGAAAAATGTCACTTCATGGTCAAAAAAGGAATTGTGCTTGGACACAAGGTGTCTGGCGCAGGACTTGAAGTCGACAAAGCAAAAATCAACGTAATCTCAAAACTTCCATCCCTACCAATATCAAAGGTGTTAGAAGCTTTCTAGGACATGCCGGTTTTTATCGAAGATTTATTAAAGATTTCTCAAAAATTGCCCGGCCTCTAACTAAGCTGCTTGAAAAAGATACTTCGTTCGAATTCGATAATGAATGTGAAAAAGCATTCGAATTATTAAAAGAGAAACTCACATGTGCTCTTGTGATCATAAGCCCAAACTGGAATCTTCCGTTTGAACTTATGTGTGATGCAAGTGATTTTGCAGTTGGAGTTCTTTTAGGTCAAAAAGATGGTAAAAACTTTCGCCCAATCTATTTCGCAAGCAAAACTCTCAACCCAGCTCAATAAAAATACACCATAACCGAGAAAGAACTTATGGCTGTAGTTTTTGCATTCGACAAATTTAGATCTTATCTTATACTATCAAAAACTATTGTTCATACTGATCACTCAACTCTTAAGCATTTGTTTAAAAAACAAGACGCAAAACCTCATCTTATTCGATGGATTCTACTCCTACAAGAATTCGATATAGAAATCAAAGATAAAAAAGGTACAAAAATGTTGCTGCTGACCACTTATCTCGGATTGACAATAACGAGACAAGTGATGACAGTGAAGTTGACGATAACTTTCCTGGAGAAACCCTTATGAAAATTAACATCATAGATGAACCATGGTTCGCAGACTTTGTAAACTATTTAGTGGGTGCTATTATACCAAAAGGGACGACGTACCAACAAAAGAACAAATTCTTCTCTGACCTCAAGCACTACTTTTGGGAAGAACCCTATCTTTTCAAAGTATGTTCTGACAGTATGATTAGACGATGTGTCTATGGACCAGAAACTCGTACCATTTTAGATTAATGTCACCACGGACCAACCGGTGGACATTATGGACCAAACATAACCGCTAAAAAGGTCCTAGATTCAGGATTTTACTTGCCAACAATCATAAAAGAAGCTCATACTCTAGTTTGCCTTTGTGAAGCATGCCAAAAGACGAGAAATATATCAAAACGTGATGAGATGCCCTTAACCAACATTCAAGTATGTGAAATTTTCGATGTATGTGGTATTCACTTTATGGGACCATTCCCAAAATCCCATAAGTGTGAATACATTCTTGTCGTTGTCGATTACGTATCTAAATGGGCCGAAGCTCAAGCTTTACCAACCAATGATGCCCGAGTGGTTATCACTTTCTTGAAGAAACTATTCTGCCGTTTTGGAATGCCCAAAGCTCTAATAAGCGACAGAGGAACTCATTTCTGTAACAAGATAATGGAAAAGACTATGAAAAGATATGGAGTTAGTCACCGATTCTCTACATCATACCACCCTCAAACAAGTGGTTAAGTTAAAAACACAAACAGAACCCTTAAAAGAATTCTTAAAAAGACTGTTAAAGACAATCTTGCTATTTGGTCAAGAAAACTTGATGACGCTCTATGATCTTTTCGCACTACTCACAAAACACCAACTGGTACAACACCGTACAAACTCATATATGGAAAGAATTGTCACCTGCCATTTGAAATTGAACACCGTGCATACTGGGCCCTAAAGAATTATAACCCAGATATCATCGCTGCTGGTGAAAAACAAATGTTTTAGTTACACGAATTAGACGAACTTAGACTCCAAGCCTATGAAAACTCTCGACTGTACAAGGCAAGAACCAAAGTCTGACACGATAGAAAACTAAGAATGAGAAAAGAATTCAAATACGGAAACAAGGTTCTACTTTTTCACTCAAAGTATAAATTCAAACAACCGAAACTCAGATCTCGCTGGCTAGGGCCATACGTAGTGAAACATCAATATCCATCTGGATATGTTGAACTATATGAAAAAGATGGAAACACAACGGCCATCGACTTAAACTATATCATGCAGAAGAAGAATATAATGACCAAAGGGAAGCAGTCACTCCCTTCTTTCCTAAAGAATGAACTCCAGAAGCAAGAGTGTAGCTAACGAATCTCTTAAAAATTAAGCGTTTCTCGAGAGGCAACCCGTGCTTTACTTAAGTATGGAGGAGTCCATCCTCCATATAACTTCACTCGTATCCTTTATTTATTTTTCTAAAAAAACCAAAAATATTTTCTTTTTGTGTGCTTTTGTGTGTTTACTTTTTTGCAGGTAATATAAGTCAAATCTGGAAAATTATGAAGTATGCTCAAGGATAGCTCTCTCGTAGCTATATATCTCTATGCCCCGGGAAGTTCCGTTTTCCCTTATCTTTCCCTATTCTCTAGTTTATCAATTATCACATTGGGGGCAATGTTCAACTTAAGTGTGGAGGAGAGCCAAATAAGAAAATTAATCATATCCCTCTATGTTTGCTCTGCCAAAAAAGTTTTCCAACTGATATTTCAAAATCTCAACACACACACACACACACACACACACACACACACACACACACACACACACACACATATATATATATATATATATATATATATATATATGCTTTCTAAAAATAAAAAATGCTCTTAGTAAGGCAAATCCAACCGGATTGACATTATAACTAGCACAACCTAATCCACTAAATTGTAAGAATTATAAGCCTTAGAATATATTCAGGTACCCACCTTTGGTACCTAAGATAATTGATGCTTTTAGCCTGTTTGAGTTAAGGTTTGAATGCAATTGAAAGTGTCTCATCCGTTGTTACGGCTGTGTATTTATAATTTGTCGCCTTTTCTGAAACAGTGGTATTGGTTGATAATTATATTTGAGTGAGACGGTTATTTAGAAGCTCTAGAACTTGTGCTTGATCATCATTTACTAGACCGAAGCCTGATTAATCAAATGTTATGAGGTAAAATTAATCCTTCAAGTTCTTGTTCTTGCAAGCACTCCCTTTAGTACTAAGTTGCTGAAGTACCTAAGTGAAGAAGTCAAAGTTGAAAGAAGAAGTTATGTGCCAAGCCTTAGTTATCATTCAAAAATAAAAAATATATATATATAGTAGTTCAAAGAAATAAAGGCTTAAGTTCTGGCACATGAAGATTTGTATATGCTATTATCCCTCATCAGTATCAAGTTTCGCCCTTCGGTCATGTTTATGTATCAACTACAAGCATATGGTAGCTGTCTAGATTATGTATGTGCAAATTGAGTGTCTTCATAAAAATATAAACCCTATCTGAATAGCTTGAGTGAATTCTATAAATCAAACACATTTCCCTGTGAGGTGCTATGTTATGTGTCTATGCCTGAAAAGTCAATCAATATGCAAACTCTTGCTAAAAATCCAAATTTTATCCACGTCACGATAAATGATATTGTTTTTCTCGCTTTTAATTGCTTGAGGGCAAACAACAGCTAAGTGTGGAGGGATTTGATAACGCCTGAATTATACATGTTTTTGGTGGCGTTATTTATATATATTTTATCATTTCTCGTGAACTTTCGATACTTAGCATGAAATACTTGCAGGTTCACTTGAAGACATCCCGAGCTCAAATAAAACAAAGATCAAGTACTTATACACTTCGGAAATCAAGATACAAGAAAAGATAAAGTCTCAAGCTGAAAAAGTGCAAATGTGCGCCACACTTACCCCATGTGCGCCGCACTTCTCCTCAAAGTCAAAGAATTAAAAGCCTGGTCAAAATAGTGCATTAACTCCCTAAGTACGCCGCATAAAGTATTTTGTGCGCCGCATTTCCCATCTGGCTACGAAAATTAAATGAAGTTAATAAATACAATCGCATTAACACACTATGTGCGTCGCACAAATTATTTTGTGCGCCGCACTTCTACTCGAAAATCAGCCTATAAATAGAGCCAAAATTCTTACACATTTCATCAACTCATTCGTACACACTTCTCTTATCTCACATACAATCCCTTTCCCTTATGATGTTCTAAACCTTCCCAACCTTTTCCTAAGCCATAAACACGATACCTTTTGAAGATTCAAGATCAAACAACCAAAAACGAAGAGGAATATCATATTAGTTTATTGAAATAATGAAGTTTCTTGGTGAATCAAGTTATGTTATGAACTACATAGCCATGAGAGGCTAATTCTCTCATGAATACTCGGTGAAGTTATGATAATGAATAAGTGTTTGGTATGATCGTGATCTCATTAATCTCAAGCTTATGTTGCAACCCTATTATGTCTTATCTTGTCGGTTTTGCTTATCAAATTAGATTATATAATCGTATCGGTATAGTTCGAAAGACCCGTTATGATCTATATGGTTTTAAAGATTTGTTTATGGTCTTTATCGTCTGTGTCGAGAAATCCACTTTCATAAATTGATAAACAAAATAAGCTGTGATATAATAAGTAACTGGATCATTTGAGTGACACATTTGGTCTAGCCAACTAAATATAAGTCTTAAGTTAATTAAGTTAATTTGTGAAAACGTTTTCTGACGAAAAATCCTTTTTATAAGTTAAAAGTTCCATCTTCGAGCTCTTAATCATTACCACTACTTATAAATTATTCTCAACTATCTGAGTAGTCATCCTTATTATCACTGGGTAAAACAAAAGTTATTTTCAAAGTTGTTAAAGTCTATTTTTTTCTGATTATTTGAACACTACTCAAATCCCTGTGGACGACCTGGTCTTACCTAAAAAGATTATACTATATACGTGGGTTATACTTTTACTCGTGTGTTTTCCTATAATAAAATTGGTATTTTCAGTCATTATAAATTTAAAGCTTTTGAAACACATCACTAATCTTTGAGGCATCAAAGCCTTATTATTTGTAATCTTATTACAACTTTGTAAGACCTTTTAGTCATGTTTTCTAGTGCTAAAGTTTCTGAGTTCATGTCTTTGTTTGCTATGAGTGGCTAGAGCCTTTGTGCACTTGATTAGATGATGTTTGTAATATGAAGATTTGCTTTTGATTGTGATAACATGTTTTGATTCAATTTCAAGCTAGTTCTAAGATCCATCTATGTTTATGTTTCATAGTGACATTGTTTTATCAAATTTAGTTTGTTTCTAAAAGTTTTATAGGTCGAAAGGTTATTTCTAGCAATCGATTGTAGCCTTTTTGTTTGTGATCATCTACCTTTCTTATTGACCAATTCCTAGGTAATTTGATCTAACCAGAAGCATAATTGTGGGTGTTAACAAGTTTGTAAAACCAAACCGCGAATCAAACTTATTGAAACTGAATTGGTCTTAAATTGATTGATTGAACTTAAAGTTTGTTTTTATCATTTTGTGATCTTGGCGAGGATCGTGAGTCTTAAGAACAATAGATTCGAGCACCATCTAATTACCATAATCAATATGTTAATATGTTTATCACAATCATTCAAATCGGATTATCCAAACTAGTCCAATCAAGTGTAATTTTTAATCATTTGAATCTGCATCATTATTGTTATCTGCTTGCTAATAGGATTCGTTGCTATAGATTTCTTTAAAACATCATGAAATATATACAAATCCCTGTGAACAATCTCGGCTTACCATTCAACCTCTTGCTACTAACGCACGAGTACACTTGCTCGTGTGTGTCGCCAAGAAGCCCGGTAACCCGAGTTATAAATTTAAAACTTGCATACATTGTGACACATCAAGACCAAAAAATAAAAAAGGGTATTTCGTCCAGCATGGCGGCAAACTTAGTGGATTAGCCCCGCCACGATGCATACTATATTGCATTTGTTGAAGTGTGCTGCAAGAACTATAGAAACCGTGTCCATTTTATAATGGATCCGAGTTTGCAAAAAGCAAACGCAAGTGAATTTAGTATTAAAACACGAAACCCGATCTTAAGTCAGGAAAAAAACGACAGTTATGTTTTAGCTAAAGGTGAGAAATACTTGCTATGTTACGAGCGCCCACTTTGTATTAATTTAGAAACTATAGGCCTAAACTCCGCATTGACTTTGTATTTTTTTAGGTTGAAAATTATTAGTTATGCTTATAGATTAAACTTTACTAGCATTGATGTACGAAGGTTGTGATTTCATGTTTAAAGAACTATCTGTATTTACATAAAAAAAACTTCAAAAAACATTCAGTGCAATACGATTGCGTACAGACGCTCGGTGGCAACGCGAAAAAACTGGCTTTTGCGTTGCATGCATTATGATTGTATACAAACTTTCCGCGACAACGTGCGGGTAAAGATCCTTGTTAAAAATAAGTGTCATCTTGAGTCGCAGAATTGCAAATTTCTTTTTTCTATTCTCACCTGGCAAAATCAAATTTTAACTACACACTGCTTGTTTATGTTTATTTTTGGGGCTATGAACTCATCTTATTCAGCTTAGATCTTACAAGCTTATTTGTTATAGCTTAATATTCAACTTATGAGTATATTTTTCATTTTGAGATACTTGATAAGCGTGTAGGTCAAAAGATAAGCCGAATCAAGTGAGAAAAAGTTAAAGATGAAAGGAGTGAAGTATAAAATTATACTTTCTCTGTCTCAAAATTATTGTCTCATGACAAAAAATACACAGTTTAAGAAAAATGCATTTATTACTGTTTTCTTTTTCTTGATTTTTGATAGAATGACAGTTTTACCCTTAGCTAATTAATTAAAGTCTTCTTTAAAGTTTGTAATAATAATTTCAAACAAGGATAATATAATAAACTTGATCAAAATTCTCTATTTATTTTTAGTAGTGGATAATTAATTTGAGACAATTCAAAAAGAAAACATGGACAATAAAAATGAGACGGAGAGAGTATATATTAAAGAGCAGTGCACAGTAGATGGAATTTTTTGAATAAAATATTCTACTGTTCACGACTTCCGATGCAGGAAAAAAGATATTTACAAAACGCACCCTCAAGTATATTAAAAGTTACAAAATCGACCTTGAACTTTTACCTATTGACGACGTTTTTATATAACAAACTTTATTATCAAGTATGAGACGTATATCATTTATTCGGGGAAAAAAGGTCATTGAAAAGATCGTCGAATTGCGAACAAAACGAGCTCAATATTGCAATGGTTCTGACATACCTACGATTTTATAAAAAATGTGGAAGATTAATATATATTTTTAAGAAACTTTCATAAATAGTCTTTGAGGTTGTCGTGTCATTACAGCGTGAGCCCAACGACAGACAAATATTACTTCACGTTATTGATCCATTGTAAAAATAGTCTGGCGCGGCGACCTCGTTAGTATAAACCGGTAGTTAACTGAAGTCGGACCTCGACCCGAACAAAACCAAATCCAACACAAAGTACACAAACACACGAACATATACGTCCAAGAAAAAGCGTTGGTTCTGTTGTTCGGTCCATACTCCATAGATAAGTAATACTTGCTTCCATGTTTGGTTTTCTTTTCTTCCCCAAAATTAGTTTAAAACCCTATCTCATTCTCATATAATAATCAAATTCAATCTATTAATTAAAAGAAGAGAATGGAACATCATTCGTTCCATAATCTATTCGAACGAAGACCCATCGTCAACAACAAAAACAACTCTTCCAAAATCCCTACTGTTATCAAGTGGTATAAACAATGGTAATTCTTAACTTTCTTCATACTTATATATCTTTATGTTTATTTAATTCTATTTAATTAGTTTTAGATAACTTACTCTTGAACATTAAATTAAATTTTACCAAATTATTAATAATAACAATGTCTATTCTCCTTGTTTCGGATTACGTATCTTAACTGGTAGTAATATCTTTCTTTGTAAAAAAGTATTATTGATTGAAGCTATTTAGATAGTTAAATAATCTCTACTAAATGAATTTGACAAAACCAGTTACCAGATAAGTAATTAACTTTGGTTTAAGCGATTAAGACACTGTCTTGTTCATGACGTTAAGGACTAGTCCATGTCCATGATAAACTTTGATACTAATGCTTTCCTTATCAGCTGTTAAGTGTGCTAGCTAAGCTATTAGTTTTGATGCATGCCCGAGTGATTAATGGTACATTAGGATAGCTCGTGATTTTGGGAACTTGTTATCAGCTATTCAGCTAGTTCAGAATTGTGCAATTGATGTTTATGTTAGGGTATATCGCACCTATAGCTCCTGCACACACCGCTCGAACAAACAAGGAATACAAACAAGGCTTACGGAAGATAAATGCGGAATATAATCGACACAAGATATAACGTGGTATCCACGACTATGATAGTCGTGGCAGTCCACGGGATCAAACCAGAGATATTATTAAGCTTTGAGCTAAACTGCTGAGGCTCGTGCCAAACTGCACGATCCATGCCAAACTGCACGCCCCGTGCCAAACTGCACGCCCCGTGCCAAACTGCACGGGGTACAAACACACACACCCCGATCTTTAGATACAAGTTTACAATTACAATGAGGGGGTGTTTATAAGTGTGAGACCTATCTTCAGTTTACATATTCTACCGATGTGGGATTGGGTTTGCACCCAACAATCCTCCCCTCAAACTCAGTACTATAATATGCCTCCCTTCCAACGATACATGACGCAACATGTTATAGAGTCGCTGGACACCTGTCCCACACTATGTGAACGGCGTGATATGCTCTACCTGAGCTATCGTTGAATCTGGATTAACTTGGGGTTGCGCCACCTGCGCCACACACATCGGAGCCTATATCAGTCTTCACAACTCAACAATCTCCCACTTGGAGGCTAATCATCACTTCACTGCTCTCCGTCTCAAGTAATCTCTGTAAACTTTAAACCACCTTCCAATTAACAATGCTACTGCTGTAACTTTTCTGTACCGCCGAACATACGGAACACGCTGCACCAAACAAACGCAGGGCTAGGAGACTTTCGATACAAGGTATCCTGAACTAACATCATTAAACTGGGAATAACCTTTCTCTGGTAAGACACCATCCTCCGTTATTAATTCACTCGGAGGCCGGTTGAAGTTGCGCAGAACTTTAACTTCTCTTTCATCACCAACCTGGTGAACATCGCTGCAAGGCTCTTCGTTCCAAGAATCTTCAACAAAGATAAGGATCCTTCACTTATCAATATCCGAACAAGCTTTGCCCAACTGCAAACTTTTAGATTCTTCATAAGATGAATCGAACTCTTAGTATATCTGTCACAGTATTAAACACTTTCTGCCTGAGCTCAGTCTAACTTCTTAAGAGAATTCTTCAACCGTATCAACTCTCTGCTTGCTTATGCAACTGCCATAAACTAGACTTCTATAGTTAACATAGTGGTAGTCTAGACTCCCACTCGACTGTTGTTACATCAACTGTAAGCACATAACTAAGCACATGCTTCTCAGAGCATCTATCCTTCATCTCGAACACTAAGGGAAACTGCCACTTAGGCTTGTTGAACTCTGCCATGTCGGAGCCTGCGACCAACATGTCATCAACCTTTAACAGTTGTCTAATGCAGGATGAACCATCTTCTTAGAGTAGCAATATTGGTTCATGGCACGTAACTCGCACTTTATCCTTTTGCATAAAACTGTCAAATTTCAAGTACCATAACCTCGGTGCTTGAATCAGTCCGTACAGAATTTACTTCAATCTGCACTCTAGGTTTTCTTCCTGCCCAGCTAGCTGAAAACCCTTGCTTTTGTGTTGTGTAGATGTATCATTCAAGGCTCCCACATAAGAAGGCTCCTGCAGCTACAATACTCAAGACTAACTTGATTGTAGTCATCTTCACAACTAGAGAGAGGATCTCATTGTAGTCTACCCTCCGTTTCTGTTGGAAACCCTTAACCACCAATCGAGCCTTGTACCTTTTGCTGCCATCCTGCTCTTCTTTAACCCTGAACATCCACAATCTTTGTGATGCCTTCTTTCCTGCTGATATTCTGACTAAGGACCAAGTCTGGTTCTTTTCAAGTGAAACCATCTCTTCAATAATAGCCTTCTTCCACTGTACGGATTCTTTGCTACTCAAGGCTTCTGAATAAGACTATAGTTCACCGTTCTCTGTCAGTAGCAAATAGTTTGATGATGGAGAGTACCTTACCAGAGCTCTGGACTCTCTGGTGGATCTTCGTACCTGTGGAGTCTCGAAGCCTCCTCCCTGGAGGATGCTCCGTCTTCAGAGTATTCTTCATCTGATCTTCCACTATCCTTGAAGCTCCCACTGTTTTCGGACCCCTCACTCGTATCTGAGCTCCCACCTGGGCTCTGAGTGATTTCTGAACTCAACCCATGCTCTGCAACTATGCTATCATTCTTTGCAAGGTTCTCTGGAATGTCCACTAACACCACTTGACTCTTATGTATTGGCTTCGTTAAGCTACTTGAATCTGTTGCAGACCTGGCTCCATAAATTGAGTCCGCAAATGTAATATATCTGCTTCGGATAACCTGGTGACTCTTCGTATCCCGAAAGCTGTATCGCACTTCATCTGAGCCGCTGCCTATGAATGTACATTTCATGGCTTCTCGCAAACATCTTTCACTTTAACAAATGAGTCACGACCAAATACCTTCAAGTGTGCGAGACTAGTATCCTTCCCTCGCCATTCCTCCTCTGGAATACGCAACCCTATCGGAACGTAGGGTATGCGGTAGATTAAGTAGGCCGTACTAACTGAATCTGCCCATAACATCTTTGGAGCCTCTACACGAATCTCTGCTCTCTGCTTTGAATGCTCGGCTCAATCTTTCAGCAACACCAAACTGTAGAGGTGTTCCCGGGACCATTTTCAGCACCACAATCCCGTTCTCGACACAAAACTTAATCGGTGAACTACTATACTCCACCATTATCAAACTTCAAACACTTCACCTGAAGGTTTGCATTATACTTACCACAACTCCTGCTGCAGTCTTCGATAACAGTATCATAGTAGCGAGATCCTTAGATTGATGCAATAAATGTACGGCCAGAGCTTTCTGTATGAACTTGCTCCAACCTCTGCAGTTCCTTGTTTTCTCTGACATTATGAAAGAAAGATCCACATCTACCTTCTGTACATCTGTACATCTGTACATCTGTACATCTGAAACGTTGCCTTTGGAAGCTAACATGCTCATACCAATCATGCTAAACGAAGCTTCAACTTGTACGTCCAACTTGTCATCTGCTAAACGAACCTTATCTACCTTCTGTACGTCCAACTTGTCATCTGCTAAACGAACCTTTTGGAAGCTAACATGCTCATCCATATCTACCTTCTGTACGTCCAACTTGTACCAAAAGAAGTTATGAGGACAACATCCCCAACGGCTGCAATGTCTAGAGTCTTGTCATCTGCTAAACGAACCTTACCGGAGCGTAGCTTGAACCTTTCTAACTCTTCTTTGCAATAGGTAGCATGGAACGATGCACGAGAATCCATATTACGATCCTCAACCGTATTCTCAACGCAACATAACCAATGCGTCATCAGAGTCTCCGAGAGTCTCCGGCTGCCATGTTAACCTCCTTACCCTTGGAGGCTACAAGCTTCAAAGATTGATTCTGAAAGTGGCCGTTGCAATTCCAACACGTGATATTCTTCCTGTACTTTATCTCTCCTATCTTCTATGATTTTGACTTGTTTCTGTTATGCTTCGTGCCCTTTGTCGTACCCTCTGCCTATATCTGTCCTCTGCACTTAACAAATAATTCGTATATTCTCTGGATGTCTTTCGACGAATATCTTCAACAAAGAATCAAATCTCAAATCCCTTTGAACGTTAGCTTAGTAGTTCTACACGAACCACTAACCGCTGTAACAATGCTTGACCAACTCTAGGGCTACGAAGATAATAATAACAAAGCCTTCATACCTGTAGGTTTAGCTTTTGCCAAAGGCTCCTAAAGCTTCTTCTGATATAGAGAGTCTTCGATCTACATCTTACAGAAACCGAAATCATAACCATCATACTGTCGATCTTTAGCTTACCGTCTTCTGCCTTGTTTATCGTAGCCTGACTCTTGATACCACTTTGTTAGGGTATATGGCACATGCACACACTTCTGTACAGACATTTGTACGGTATATAGCTCCTGCACACACCGCTCGACAAACAAAGAATACAAACAAGGCTTACGGAAAGTAAATGCGGAATATAATCGACCCAACATATAACGTGGTTAACACGACTAGGATAGTCGTGGCAGTCCACATGATCAAACCAGAGAGATATTATTAAGTTCTAAGTTAAACTGCTCAGGCTCATGCCAAACTGCACGCCCCGTGCTAAACTGCACGGGGTACAATACACACACACACACCCAGATCAAAGTTTACAATTACAATGAGAGGGATATTTATAAGTGTGAAACTTATCTTCAGTTTACTTATTCTACTGATGTGGGATTGGGTTTGCACCTAACAATAAATAACGTGAGGCGTGGCGTGGCGGCATGGTCAAGTCTCTCGTCTTGGCGAATGGTACATTTATGTAAGAAGGTTTTACAGTCGTAAAGATTCATCAATGTAGGCGGATTATGGTTATGGTTGCAATTTCAGAATGTAGATTCATGTACTGCCTTCAAGAATAACACGAACTTAAAGACTCTCTTCACGATAATAAAATCGGTTTCAAGGAACTTTTATGTCGATGAAAGAATGGTTTGGGTTGAAATATCAGGACTTCAATTATGTGCATTAGGCTCTAATGCATTCAAAAAAGTGGTTGCCTCGGTTGGTAAATTCATGTTCTTTGAGGATGATAGGTCGACAAATATAAATATGGGGCGGGTTTGCATCGCTACCAAACAATTGGAGTTTATATCAAAAGTGGTGAAAGTAGTTTATTCATGCGGAGGTTTACGATGTTCACATTGATGAATTAGGCTCTTGGAGTATTAATATTATTGATTCATCATCACACAACTCAGAAGCTGATTCAAAAGTTGATGTTGCGTTTATTAATGAAGACGAATCAGAATGCGAAGGTGACTTTCATGAGTTGTATCAGGAAGATAAAGTAGAAAGGGTAGACGATGATAAATGTGAGATGGAAAATAATGGAGAAAGAAACTAAAGTAATACTCCACTAGAGATGAATGGAGAGGAACAAAAAGAAGCTAGATTAAACGAGGCTATAGAAAAAGATGACTCAGACTTAAGTCGACCTCTAGGTTTTGAAAATTTTAAAAACATAGGTGCATGTTCATCTGAAAGCTCTCTTCAATCCAAATGGGGTAAGTGTTCAACAACTTTTGACAAATACAAATACAAGGATATTAGGGGGGTATAAGTTATTCATGAAATATCAAGATTAATTAAAGTAGGAGAAAAGTTAGGATATGATGTAAAAGGGTGCCATAAATCCTGACATAGACTCATTGATGGTATTGGAGTTTTATTGGTGGATCGATGAAGGTACTCTCTACTAATATGAGAGGCACCAAAAAATGAAAGAAACAGGAGTGGAAGGAAATGTGTTATAAAAACAATATTCGGTTTATAGGCATTTACGAATCCAAAATGATGCGTCTTGAAGTATTTCGCATCAAGTCTATGTGGGAGAATTACATGTTTGATTATGCATCTAGTTTGTCTCAAGGAAGATCAGGGGGTCTCATTTCCATTTGGGATCCTAATGTTTTTGTCAAAATTCAAATATGGTGTGACGATTCGTATATTATTATGCAAGGTAAGTGGGCTCATTCTGATGAGGTTTTTTACATGGTGAACCATCTTGGCCACAAAGAACGAATGCAAATCTTTGTATGGAGTCGTAATATTTGGAGTATCATTGGTTCACTTTACGATGGTCCCAATGTAATTTTCGGCGGATATGAATAAGTGCGGGACGAAAGTAATCATCATGAAATGAATTTCTCAGGCAGAAACCCCCCCCCCCCACAATTTATAAACACTTATTTGAGAATGCCAGTGCTTGATCTTCCTTTGGGATGGCATTCTTTCACATGGATGAATAAGGAGGGCACGCATATGAGTAAACTTAGACAGGGCCTGGTAAATCACAGTTCGTTCAAGGATGCTTTCCAAATTTTAAATGTTAAAACATTACCATCGCGTATGATTATGATCATAATTCATTTATTGAATCATGATGAGAAGATGTGATTATGGCATGTTCCCTTTTTAAATTTTACATTTTGTGGTTTGAAAAAAGATGGTTTTTCAAGAATGTAAAAAACTACATTTTGATGAGTAATAACCAACCCACAATTTTCATCAATGTAAATATCCATCTATAAATAATATGCCACTGTTAATATCCATCTATTAAATTAGATGCACTGTAATCTATTATATACCACCTTTATAGAGGGAAATTTTTTGCTTTATCTCATTATGCAACGTAACTTGCATCTCTAAAGTAAATGAGCTCACGCAACCTCTACCAATGCCATCTCTATCTATGTTTATATCATGTAAACATCCTAATATGTCAAGTCTATATCTTAATATCATTTTTACCAAGTACATTATCTATTTAATGTACTTTTCAAAATGTTATATCAAAACAAGTATTAAACGTTAACGTTTACATCAAAACCCTAATTATATGTAATGTATACATATAAAATGAATGTACAAGCCTCTAAAGCATGTGTACAAGTATCAATACACAACATTTAAATTATATTTTCCCTCCAAGTCAATGTACAACACATTAAAGCTCAATGTATAAGTCAATAATGCAAGAAAGTCAAATTAGGTCATTTAAGCTCCTAAATCATGTTTAAACTTTACCAACACTTTAGTACAAGGTACAAGCACTTAATGCATGACTTTTAAACCTTAAACCTAAACCCTATATCATCCTAAACCCTAATCTAAAACCCTAAACCCTAAAAATAAAACCCTAAACCCTAATTTCACTTTCAACTAAAAACTAAACCCTAAGCCCTAAACCTTAATCCTAAGCCCTGATCCTAGTCCTAACACTAATCCTAAACCTTAATCTATCCTAAACCCTAACCCTAACTCAATCTAAAATTCCAAAACCCTAAATCGAGCCCTAAACCAACCCATGACCCATTTTGCTCCATTTTGACCCATTTTTAAACCTAACCAACCAACCAAGCACCACTATGACTCACCAAGCAGCCACCTAAGTAGCTTACAAGCACCTTATTCACCACCTTGCTGACCAAGTTGCAAAAATCACCTCCATGTCTTCCTTTTTCTAGCCGTGGCCTCCAAACACCATTCCACATCTTATATCTAGTTTCTAGCTCATGTTACTCACCCTCCTAGCCCTCAATACTCACTACTTTAGCCCTAGATATTTTACATCAAGTAAACTTGGTCCCTAAGGGTCTTTCTCCCCCCTCCCCCCACCCCCAAATCAGGTACACACAAACACACACAACACACCAACACACAACCAACCACACCCACACCACCACACATCAAACCCACAATCCATCATCCAATCACAGGTCACAAAAACCACCAACAAATCACACACACACCACTCACCCCACCAAAATCCACCCACCAAAACACATTCACAACAAAAAAACAAACATCACAACAACCCACCACAACAACAAAACCCACCACCATCCACCAATCACCACACAAACATCTCACACACCACCCAAATCACACCATCATGGACACAACCCACACAAAACCATCATTCATACAAATCAACAACCATTCAACTAAAACACCACACCATCCAATCACACAATCCAATTTTCACACCCTATAAATACATGAACTAAGCACCCTTTTCAAATAATCCCTTAACACTTTCTTCACACACTCAAATGAAGTTCGAGTCTTTCCATAGTAGCAATAGAAGATCAAGAAAAGACATTAAGCTCAGAATAAAAGCCAAGAAGCAAGAAAAACAAAGCCTTGAAGTCATTACTAGGCGTACAAACCCGAAAACCCCATTCGAACCCCATTTTTAAGCTTCAAGTAAGCCCTAAGATCTTGTTCAAAAGCTTATAGTCTGTATTAAAAAAGGTTCATAATATCTCTTAAGGATCATATATGAACTCTTGTTTTGAGAGCTTTAATCTAAACCAATGTTTTTTGATTAAAACCCTAAAAATGACCCGTTTTGATTTTCTAGCTAACGAATCCTTTTTCTAAACTTTTTTTACGTTAAAACATCTTATTTTAGCTTATTTTAATAAGCTATAACCTGCAAATATCATTTGGAATCTTAAAATAAGCTTGCATGGCATTTTGGACTTGCTTTACAAATATTTTTTTCATGCTGGGGTAATATAACGTAACTATCTGAATTTATAACTAAAGGGCCTGAAAATTCATTATTCTAAATATATAACTATATAGGACTATTTTGCCAAGTTCAAGTAAAGGTTATATTATTTTACTTTATATATAAAGGACTAAAGTCGTAAAAGTTTCTAAACCAAGGTATATAATTGCCAATGTCTGCAAACGATATAATATAAAAATAATATTTTTTAGTAAAAAAATAAAATATTTAATATTATAAAACTCGATTTTATTAAAACCATCGTTATTAATCATAAATCGACGCATTATTTCGTTATATATTTAACGTAATTTATCATCAACTAACTTTTGAAAAAACTTAAAATCTTATCGTATCACGTTACTAGGGAATTTCATATGAAGGGTTTCATTTGAGTTTTTCGTTTTGACGAGTTTGCTGGGTTTATGATTTAAAGTGCCCTGGCTCCTCAAACGATACTACATGGCCTCTAGATTATAATAGCCCGAATAGTGATACAATATTTCCATAATTTAATAAATCAAAGATATACGTTAAACTTTATGAAGTTTTGAAACATAAACTATCACACTAAGACTTAACATATCACCCTAGGTTGCGTGACGAAGCCGTTACTTTCACTTGATATACTTTTTCCATCAATCAGATTTCCCTATACTGTTAAGGTGAGTTCATAGACTCACTTTTAAATCTTCTATTTCATAAACCCGTGAGGGGGATACATGTTATAAACCATGAATACAAGTGTTTTCTAAATGTATGCTATCCTGATATATTATTGCATATGTTGTCTAAGTCCCTTTATGCCAAAAGACCTCCACCATCATGGACCATTAATCACTTACGAGTGAACGCGAATATTGTGAATTGGCCTACTGGGATTGATGAATCCCGTTTGTGTTATGCCGATAGTTAACCAATGCACTATATTTGAAACTTGTAGGTATATTATGGCAATTACCTACACGGGGGCTATTATCTTTATATATATCATTATTGATATATACACTAGTCAGTTTGAGTACCATGAGCTTAGACGCAATAATACCTTTTTCCATAATAGTTGTACTCATTGTAATTGCAATTATTACAAACTATGGGTGTATAACAACGTAACCCACTATTGAGCTTGTATTCAAAACTGTTTACTATAAACCTATGAATTTCACTCAACCTTTGTGTTGACTTTTTAGCATGTTTATCTCAGGTAACTGAACATCTTATGGCACGGAGTGGCACGGACTTGAAGATGGCTAAACTGTTATCATTCAAACTTTATGTTTTCATGTAGATTTTGGGACCTCTGTTTGTAAAAACTCTGATGAAATAATGAATGATAACTTATCTTTTAAAAACGTCTCTTTCGAGTCGTTTTCTATGATTATGACTGTTGTACTATGAAATAATACCCCAGATTAGCTTCCGCTGCTATATGTCAAAAATGGGGGTGTTATATATTGGTATCAAGAGCCACGGTTATAGAGAACAAGGTTGAAACCTTAACTATAACTACTTTTCTTTTTCCATCCAAGAAAGTCCTCCGTGCCACTACATCTCCTGAATAGTATGTAAAGATACATAACTATTATACTATTATATAAATAACTTATGTTATTTACCACTGGGTTGTTAACAGAGTGATGTCTTCTCCCAACCATCCTACTTCCGATATTGAGGATGCTTTTTCCTCCAACTTTCCAGACTATATCCTGGCTTCCCCAGACTATGTCCCAGCTTCACCTGGAAAAACTTATTCTAGCTCTTCAAATAACTCATTTAGTGTAGTTCCAATAGTTTCACCAACTCTTTCACTTTTTCATAATGACCCCTTTATGAAGGTCATGCATGCATACTATGCTAAAGAATCACCTATTCCACCACCAACTATTGTGCCTCCATCTACAATGCCATCTTCAATGTTTAATCCTCAAGAATTCTTTCTTCCAGAGGAATTATTGTCACCTAAGAAACAAGGCCATAACCAATCATTCTCCTTTACTTCTGCCCTACCTCAAGAATTTGAGATGGGAGAAAGCTCTCTTAAGACAAGTCTGGAACGTCACGAGGAGCGAATTGAGGAAATTCTGAATCACCTGGATGAACTCTCTCTCCACCGCATTAGCACATAGAAGACAAAATAGAAGGTCTCAGAAAAGGTCGGGTGATTATACAACAAGATTTCGACAATCTGGAAGCTGAACTCCAAAAGGCTCATGCTCGAATTACTAA
>BQNB010010127.1:0-84848 GCA_026074375.1 Tanacetum coccineum
CTTCCAAGTCAAACCATAACTAACCCTCGTCAGCAAATTAATGCTATCACCACAAGGAGCGGTAAGACTTTGGAGGAACCTACAACTCCTCTTGTTCTTGCAAAAGAACCCGAACAAAACCCGGAGATGTCAACGGAAAAAGTGCAAAATCCAAATTTGGAAAATACCGCACAAGTCCCATCTCCGGGGGAAGAAGATTTAATTTTCATTGAAGTTCCAAAAGCAAAGAAAACCGTTAATCTTGATCCTAATCCTAATTCGTATCAATCTAAACTTCCATATCCCGAGAGGATAAAAGTGTGAGAGAACGATAAACCAAGTGCCCAACATAGCCGGTTTTTGAAGATGTTCAAACAACTTCGTTTAGAGATTGGATTGAAAGATGCTCTTGTCGAAATGCCAACGTTTAACAAATGGTTAAGCTCATTACTAAGGAACAAAGAGAAGCTCGAGGAGATCGCTATCATGACCGTGAATGCTAAATGTTCTGCTATCATTGTGAACAAAGTTCCCGAGAAACTCGAAGATCCGGGAAAATTTCTTATCCCATGTGCTTTACAAGAACTCAAAAGGACTAGTGCTTTAGCCGATTCAGGAGCTAGCATTAATCTTTTACCTCATTCTATCTACAAGAAACTTGAGCTTGAAGCATTGACTCCTACTCGTATGACACTCGAGCTTGCCAATCGTTCGATTACTCACCCAATGGGCATAGCCGAGGATGTTGTAGTTAGAGTCGATGGTTTCACTTTTCTTGCGGATTTTGTGGTGGTTAATTTTGAACCCGACCCGAGAGTGCCTATTATTCTAGGAAGACCTTTCCTTCGAACCGCAAAAGCTCTAATTGATCTGTATGAAGAGAAATTGACTTTAAGAGTAGGAAAAGATGAACTTGTTTATTATGCCGATAAATCTGAGAAAAACAAAGATAAGAATTGTGTTCACGCCATCTCTATTATCGATTTTTCGAAAGAAGATCCGTTTAGTGGCAGTACCACTAATTCTCTTCATCCTAGTTCTTCTCCGGTGAAGACTAGTGATAATATTGAGAAGTTCACCGATGAACTTGCTCCTTTGGATTCGTTACCATCGGGTAATGATGACTCAACTCTTAAGAAGGAATTTCATGAAGTAAATTTTCAAGTTTACTCAAATCCTCTTTTCGAATTCGATGAAAGTTTCAAATCCAGATTAAAAAAAATTCCGAACGTTTCCGATAAGCTAGTCTTCCTCAAACACTCCTCTATCCGAACACTAGGATGAGTGTTTTGCTCCAAAACGATAATGAAGAATTGATGAATTCAAGCTATAGAAAGTAACTTCTAACTTAGAAGAAGGATATTTCGATTCAGAAGGAGACATAGCTTTATTCTTGCTAATCTAACTTAGTGTTCGATGTTTCCCATAATCTCGATTCCAAAGTAACTTCCGAGCATGAGCAGAAACAGAATGAATCTTCATTACTATTTTTTCTCCAAGGAGTGATTCCACTTCACCATGAGTTCGCCGATAACCTTTAAACACTTTCCTGCGAGAATAATCGTGAATTTGAGGAATATCTTAGGTCCGTAATGACAGTGCTTAAATGAAATTTCAACTTCCCAGGGAAATTTTTCATCAAATTCAGTATCGAGTCCTCTCCCCAGTCTCCTATCCCGTTGAAGATAGTGAGCCCGACTCAGAAGAGATTAGATATTCTCCTTTTCCCAGATAATTAATTCCGCTGGTGTTTGAATGATGCTGATTTCGAAGATAAGGTTGAAAAAAAGAGTCACCTAACCTTGATCACCAAAATGATCACGTCAATTCCTCGACTCCCCGGAACCCTCCGATATTGAAAATGTTTTGAACCCAAGATCGGTAATTTTGATAATCAAAGAGTATAAAGGGTGTTTCTACATCTCATATTTATGACCAGTAATTTAAACCCACCCTATGTATCAAATTTACCCTTCTCATTTCCATCATGTCTCTTCGAGAATGAAAAGACACCATTTTTGACCCTGTCATAGGTCATATTTTAAGAGCCGTGGCACTTTCTAAACAGTTTTTCTTGTTCTAAGTATAGCTCTCCCTAAGGACACCCTAATTCAGGGATCGAGTCGAGCTTGCGACTCGTAAATCACAAACCAAAGCCGCTTCGTGGGAGTATCATCACCAAGCTAAGTCCTTTTCTTTCATTTTATTTCTATATTCTAACCTCTAATGTGTTATGAATGTTGAGGGGCCCATCCTCTTCGTTTCTCGTTGTTTGTTGTCTGTGTTGTGATTTGGCAGGATTAACCCAACATTTCAAGAAATCCTCTCGTGTCGATTCCTAATTCCGAGCACTGAAAGTGCGCTCGGAGTCTTCTCATACTTTGTGTGAAATAGTTTGGGGAGATCCATACCTGTTAATCTTATCGATTAACGTTTAATCTTTATACTATTCATAAACGGGCTTAGATTTACGTAGGCACCCGACTTTAAACATTGAGGACAATGTTTCGTTTTAGTTTGGGGAAGGGAATCTATCGATTTGATGTTGCTTGCTTATTGTTTTGTTCTCACGTACCCGTTTTCCCACAAAAATAGCAAAAAAAAAAAAAAAAAAATGTTAAGACAAAAATGTAGGTTTTCCGCTGGTAAGAATAAGAAGTAATTTTTGACCCGATTGAACGTGTTGAGTTCTAGCTTTTTCCCTTAACAATTAATGATGATAGTTTATGCTAGTCTCATATAGACTTTAAACATGCTAGACTTGAAATCATTAGTAAAAGAAAACTTGTGCTAATCTCAAGTAGATTTTAAATATGCCAAGTTGATTTATAAGCGAAAGTATTTGCAAATTGTTCCTTTTGTGAAGAACAAGAAATGATAGTGTTATTTATAAGTCATGATGCTAAACATAGAATAGTTGGATTTCTTATTCAAGCTCATAAGTGTTAATTGTGGCTTTTTCTCCCATTAGCTGTCTCATCACCTTTATATATTAATTTTAGATAAATAGAGTTTGTATGGGTTTTTTTGGTTTAATAATTAGCTAATAGATAGTTTTCTTTAGTCTTTTGTGATTAGGATAAGTACAAACATCAGAATAACTCCAATTTTGGGGCTTAAAAATACAAAAATAATATAAATAAGTAATCTCGCCAGATTAACTTCATCGTGTCGGAGGCGTGGCCGCTGTTGGAGTTTCATATAAGGTAGAGTCCGGTGGTCTAATAAGTAGAATAAACCTCTGTCGACAAGCGCTATCGAGTGCTCTTCGAGAGAAAAGGCAACCGGTTTTTACTATATAGATCCAAAGACAAAAATATGTTTGCTACAACGGTCGGAGGCGTGGCCGAGTGTAGCCTACTAAAGGACTGAGGTAAAAATGTTGCTTTATTTTTGTCTTACTTTGTACCTTAAAAGAGCCTATGGTATATGGTGCAAATAAGATTTGGTTCATTCCTTGTCCTTAATGAGCCCCAGGGTATCATGACAGAATGGTGCCTTGCTTAAAGTAGCCTAATAAAAGCCAAATTTTGGTTGCCATCGAGTGGACTTTATTCTTGATCCTGCATTTGGACTTTTGAAATGGGCTAGGAGCTAGATTATGCGTTCTTTACCAATACGCTTTATTTATTTTTGGAATTAATAAAAGATTGAAACAAAAGTCTTAAAGAGCCTTTCGGGTCATATGACTTAAGTAAAATCCTAGAGATACAATAAGTAGGATTTGCTGGGAGAATGTAAGTACACAATAGTATTTATGAGTAGTGTTTAGGTCATGACTTGTAAATTAACAATGATCTTGTGTTTTTAAGCTTGGACATGGGAAAAGTAAAAAAAACAGGGAGTGACGAAGTTAATCACTTTTAACACTAATTGTGCTTTTTGTTCTATGATCCTATAAAGTTACCAATAAGGTAATGAAAAACATTACAATATGTCAACACAAAATAAATTGTAGTTAGGTAGTTAATTAACAAGAAAAATCATAAAAAAAAAAAAAAAAAAAAAAACTTAGAAAATGGGAAAGTCGGGTGTTTAATAACACCCACACATCTCTTAAACAAAAGTCTTTGCTACCTTTTTCAAAGGTTTAGTTTTGGGAAATTTTTAGAAGAGGTATTGGTCATAAGACAGGTGATATTTGCGTGAGGACCCACAATGTTTTAGTTTAGGGAATTTTATAGTTGTTAACTATACTTATCAATTTTATATGCTTCTAAAAAACAAAGGGCCCAATTTATCCCAAAAAACGGATCAAAAATAGCAAAAAATAGTGCTTGTATCTAGGTTTTATTGTGTGCAGAGTATGGATAAGTCATATATCGCAAAAAATCAGTCAAAAACGGACACGAGAACGGTTGAATGATCAAGAACTAAGAAATCATAGCTAAGCCAGAGAAATCATGAGCCTCAGCCTTCCACATCCAACCAAAGGCCCAACTCAACTTCATGTTTTATATATTCAAGGCTTGAATTTGCAATTTAAATGAACGTTATTTTAACTAAAAACAGGCTTTCCCAAACACAAGGACCGAAAGTTGAAAGTACCGCTAGTAGTTATAGAAGTCGCATCGGGTCAAAGTCCGGTTCAAATAAACCCGTGGACTCCCTATCAACCAATAGAATGAACCCCCAACCCCAATTTAACACCCGACCTACACCCGACCCTTAACCCTCACCCTAACCACCCGGTTAACTTATAACATTTTTTTTATATTTACAACTTACTGATTCCACGTAATCCAATTTCCCCCAAATCGGATTAAACCTCACACACACACACTCCGCGAACCCACTCATAACACATGAACCCTAGTTTTTTAAACCTTTCACACCCCACTAAATTAACTTGGGTTAATCCACCTCTCACAACCCTTAACCCATCTGTCACTATCAATTAATCCCCCAACCCAATCCACCCTGGCAAAATGAGATGAAATGATTGGGTGATGTGACGTGTGTGAGTGTTTACACTCACATAACTAACACACTCTATGTCCACGTCAATGATCCGGGTGCACACATGCTTTGATCTAACGAATGAGATGCTAGATCAAGGAGAGAGAAATGATGAAGGGCTGAGATAAGATGAAAGAAGGATCTAGAAGAGGAGGATGAGCTCAAGCTTCGGGTATAAATACCCCTCAATCCAGCAGTTAAGATAATAATTTTTTAGGGTTAATTTTCAGGTTAATTTTCATAGTTTTTTTTCAAATGTAATTTTCATTTCAATATTATGTAATTTTGTTTCACAATTGTAAGAACTTTATTTCAGTTTTAATAAAAGTATTATTTCATATAAATTTGTGTCTCCATTTAAATTCTGTCAAAATATTTGTGTTTGTGTTTGTTATGATGAAGGCTTGGAGTCTCTTGGAATTGGATGGCTGCTGAGACTCCAAGGGTTTTAGAGCTAAGGGTTAGCATATAGGTTTAGATTAGGTTGTTGTTGGTTCGAGATTGAGCTTATGTGAATAAGCCATAAGCTCCCACTCAGCTTATTGTTGTTCCTGTTCATGCTGGGAACACCAAGGTACACACTATTTAGGTTTAATTTGTTTTACATTTGTCCTTTTTCTGTTTTCTTATACAAGCGCTGGTTATTTGTACTAGTAAATACTGTTCTAATAGGAGTTTAAAATAAGCTGTTTGGATTAGATTTGCTAATAGTTTGATTAAGCAGATTTTATAAGTAGTAAAAATCTGTCAAGTGCCTTGAAGTTCTTTGTTTTATTTAGTTTTGAGAGTAGAATTACTAAGCATGCTAGAGCTTATAAGCTAAAAAGGCTTATTCAGCTTATTTCAAAAGTTAGAGTTAAGATATTATAAAAGTTGTCGTCTTAAAAAGTTTAGGATAATAAGCTAGTTTTTAATATAATAAGGGATGCTGTGTGTTTAGTAGTTAGGGAGTTCAGGGGTTCATTTTCTGTCCATCTTTAAAAGTTTCCTGTTAGTTAAAATTTTTTCCAGTTAGTCCTTTTGATTTCACTGTTAGTCCTTTCGTTAGTTTAATTGTAGGTCAGTTATCCCAAGTCCAGGGACTATTTCTGTCAATAGATCAAACTTTGTGTTTTTCATAAAACTTTAATGTTTGGCCGCCTACCCTCAACTTTGATTTGTGTCACTTTCAACCCATGTGTTTTGGCAGATTTCATTTAGCTTAATAGAAATAGTTTTTTATAAATAATAAATTAGTTTTTTTTAATTACTTAAATTAGTTTATAATTACTCATTAAAAATTAGGGCTTTTAATAAAATTAATTTTCTGCATTATTTCTTTTTATAAAAAATATTTTTATATAATTTTTAGTTTAAGTTTTATATTTTTAAAAATTAATTTTCGAATTTAGTCTTTAATATTTCATTTTCAAAAATCAAAAATAAAAAAAAATATAGAAAAAGTTTAATAAAAATACAAAAAAAAATTATTTTAGTTTTAAAATCACTTAAGTCATTTTTATAGAAAAGTAATTTTTATCTTTATTTTTAAACATTTAATTTTCAAACCTTTAGTTTTTAATTTTCAACTTTAATTTTAAATTTTAATCTTTTAAATAGAAAAATTAGTAATAAAAAATGTTTTTCTCATCTTTTTAAGTAATTTAGAATTAATTTAGTTTAAAAAGTATTTTTCTCTTATTTTTTTAAATCAATTTAATTTTTATTTTTAGAATTTAAATTAGATTAAATAGGATTCTAATTCATAAAAAAAAATCCGAAAAGAGGCCCTTAAAAAATTTTTTTCTCTTTTTCTAAAATTTTCTTTTAGCATTAATTTAAGTTTAGGAATCTAGTTTTAAAATTTTAAAAGAATTAAATTGTAATTTGTTTTCTTAAATGTCGCATTTTATTTACTCATTCGTAATTAGTTTAATTTGTTAATTAGTTTGTTTAATGGTGCCTTTAATTTTAGTATATAAATAAATTAAAAATTTTCCTTTGCTTCATTCAAATCATGATCCACACCTAAACGTGGTTTCAATTTCCACTAGTCATGGAAAACGACCGGGTGGATCATACTTGCCCGGTTTAATTAGATACGTATTTTAATTATATATATTTTTTTTGAGAGTGAATTTATCAATGGTAAACTTGCTAACATTTCTAATTACTCTCGGAACGAAGGAGTATATTATTTATATTATATTTAGGTATATAAAACTACGAATCAGCTGCCTATAAATAGGCCTCCTCACTTCTCACACACACACAATCCGAGTTTGTTAGTAATTTAGTAGAGCTTAAATTTTCGTATTTAAATGTAATTTTTTCCTTAAAGAAATGTTGTTGTAATCACTTTGTCCAAGTAAAGTAATCAGTAACTTTTATAAATGAAATTGTAGTTTAAATCAATTATAGCTCTAATTTCTTGTTATTCAAAAGCTAATGTCTAAATAAGCCAATATGTCTCATAAGCTAATCCGTTTCCTTTAAGCTCTTTCAGTCTAAACTGAAATAGATTTAATTGAATCCAGAATTATACTCTTACTTAAAAACCTTAAATCAGTTTAAAAACTTACAATTATCATGACCTAATTTGGATATGACTTTTTGGAAGGGAAGTCTTAACTTGAAGAGATCCAAGAACTTTACCCCAGCTTATCTAATAAGCAAGGGAGTTTGTAGCTGCTGCCTAATTGGTCCTCTTATTAGCTAAGGAGTTTGTACCAGTTTCTCTATCATTTCTTAATGCTAGCTTTAATATAATAACGTCATTATTAACTTTCTATATTTAGACTGCCTTTTTGCTTATTCTCTTTACTTATTATGCTGTGAGTATGAGTTCTATCTAGTACACATCACTTAGTTGTTTATTTATTATGCCGTTTTTTCTAATTTTCTTAGTTTAAAAATAGATTTCATATTATGTCTTAAAAAAAAAACAACCTATCTAAAAAACCAAAAACCATTAGTAAAATAGCTTAAGTCGTTAGATTATTTGCTTATTAGAGTTGTTAAGAAGGTCAATGCTTATTAAGTAATTTTTAATCTGTTAATGGTCTGGTATTAACACTTGTTTACTAGATTTCTAAGTAGTTCTTAATCAAAAAATGTCTTAGTCGTAAAGGTATGTTTGTTTAAGCTAGTTGCCATCTAAAAAGTCAATGCATTTGTGATTTCTTTTTGGATAGTTTGATTGTCATAATTGATAAGGATTTGAGTAGATTTGAGGTTTTAGTTTAAGCTATTAATGAATTTATGGCTTAATAAGCTCGCCTGTGCACCAGGGGATTTTTCCCTTTGATTTTACTTGTGAAATTCTGATCTAAGCCCTCCATAACTTAGATCTTGCTTGGATTTTTGTTTAAAAAACAACTCACTAAATTAAGTGTGTTTTATATTAAAGAAAATGCAGGTTTTTGTCCCTTAGGAAACCTGCATTTTTCATTCGTTTTGCACCTGTGCAAAAGTGCAACCAAAGTACTAACCATAGTTTCTAGTACTAAGCCGACCAGTACTAATCTATAACAAAAGTTAATTCTGCAAAACCCCCTGAACAGATTCAAACCCACCCCTGGTATGTGCTTAATTAGTATTGGTATGTGCTTAATTACACATACCTTTTACCTTTAAAAACGAGCTAAAATAACCAAAAACGGACTTAAAATGCCAAATATACGCTTGTTTTGCTAATTGTATTGTGCAGGAACGGATAACTAAGAAAAGGACGAAAAACAAAGCCAAAACGACAAAACCGGACTCGGAATGGAAAAGACTGTGAAAGACAAAGCCAAATCGAAGCCGAAAAGTCAATCAAGTCAAAAAGTCAACAGAAAAGTCAACTGGTCAAAGTCAAAGTCAACCCCGACAAATCCAAAAGTCAACATGTGAAGAAATATAAGTTTGAGGGTTAAAATTGCCAAACCCTAAACTTATATTTATAAGAAGAAAAGAGAAAATGAAAGACAAGGGCCCAAGCTGCCATTTTTCCAAAGATGTACTACAAGGGTGAAAACTGCCAAGTTCCTAAACCTGTACACCCAAGGACTTACGGTGCAAAGAGTGGTATAACTCTTGGGGACTTGTTTTGCCAAGTCCCCAAAGTTATTTAACCACAGGGACCATGGTTGCAAAGTGAATTAACACTTTGAGGGGCCATGTTTGCCCAATCCCCAAAAGTACACCCTGTCACCCCCAACCTATAAAACTCAGTTTTCCCGCCCAAGCACAAAACCCCATTTTCACTGTTCATCTCGTACACCTTTTTCCCTGCAACTCCTAATCCCACTTGGCAATCCCACACTTCCCCATAACAAATTCAACGGCTATGATGGATTGTTGATGAAATTGAAGGGTCAAGATTGGTTTTTGGTTTTCCTCTCACCAAACTAACACAACAAACAAGCTTCCCAGCTTATAAAAGAAGAAGAAGGTTTAGAAGTAAATGGGTAGTTAGTTAGTTAGTTTTTAATTTTCAGTTTTGTATTTTCTCTCAATTTTAAGCATTTCTTTCAAGTATTTTTGTAATTCAGCTTTAATCTCTTGACGTTTATTCTCTAAGCTTGTACTCCATCATTTGAGTAATATCATTTCAGTTTTCAAGTTTAAGTGTTCTTTGTTTTCAATTTTAAGCCAATTTCATCCAATATAATCTCTCAATAAGCTCATGGAGCTTATTCCTGTTTCATAAAAGCTCAAGTATTCGTTTAAAAGGCCTGTTTTTCAGACATTTCATTTACCTCATTCTAATCCATTTAATTCAAAGTAAGGATCACTTGAGAGCATTTGTGTTCATTTTGGAAGCAACAAGGTAAATAAGCTAAAATTAGCTTATTGAGCTTAAAGCTCGGGTTTAGAGGCTAGGGAGCCACTTAGGTTCAAGCTTTTTAAGCCACTCACTCTACAAGAGTGGCTAGTAGCCTGAGACTACAAATTTCAGGTGTTATTTTCTTTATTTCATTGTAGCTTTAGATTTGATATCTTAATCAAATAGCTTATTCTATTGTCCTTTTTGTGATTTATCTTGTTTAAACTTGTTTAGCTAGCTTAGTGATTCAAATGCAATAGTTAGTTGAAGTATTAATTCATTGAGAACTTCAAAGTTGAATTCTGTCTATCAAGAGTAGTAAGAAGCTAGCTGAGAATCTAGCTTATTTCTCTACATAAGCATGTTTTATAGTTGCTATACTAGTTTTATTTAGCTTGTTAAAATAAGTGTACGATATAATAAGAGTTTTGGGGGGTTTTTTAAAAGTTTCACATAGCTATTGGAAATAGATTTTAAGTACGTTCTAGTTTAGACAGTTAGAATAAGAGAGTGTTTGGATTATCTTTTATGACTTAAAAAGTTCAATAATCACAATTTAGTTTTTAACACTTTGCCTAGTTGAGTTTAACCAAGTAATGGAGTTTTAAAACAGTTTTAGAAGTTAGTTTTGTTTGAAATAAAAGATTTAGAGTTTAAATTTTTTTTCCTTTCTAGCACCAGTGGTCAGTTTTAAGAGTTTAAAAGTGTTTTCTAGTTATTTAAAAGAAACTCATGGCAATCCTATAGGTCCCATTGTGTTAATGTACACTTATTTACATGTAATGAGTTAGTTAGAGAGTCCTAAAGTGGAAACTAAGCCTGCACTTAAGATTTTTTGGTCAATTGCATCAGCAACAACAGTTAATACTGTTGTTGCTGTTCAATTTTCCTTTCCTAGTCCCTTTAAGCAATAAAATTAGGGAGTAAGAGTTTGGATATTAGATACATTTATAGTACTCCATTATTTCTTTAAGAATTTATCATTAGATTTTTCATTATAAAGCTATTAATATAGCTTATTTAAACCAGCAAAAGTAGTATAGGAGCATTTAGGATCAGCTTATTTCTAGTTGAATTTCATTTTAGTTGAATTTGTAAAACCCTTTATCTAGGTTTGCTTAATAGCCTTAGGACAGCTTATTTCCAAAATTTTAGCTTTTAAGGTTTAGGAATAAGCTGTTCAGCTTATTAGAAAAATCTTATAACAGTTTTAAGCCAAAACTAGAAACCTTGAACTTTTTGGGGGGTTGGGACCGGTGGTCCATTTTTCTTGTAAAACACTTGTTAACAAGCACTAATTTTTTGTTTAGATATCCTTGCACACATCCTAATCTACACTTAGCTTTCTTTTGCTTTTCATTTTCATCTAATATTAAGCTGGGAATAAGCCAAAATGAGAAAAAGCTAGGAAAAGTCCTAGTTTCTGTGAACAGTATTCAAAGTCTAGTTGTTTTAAGCATATAACTTTGTTCAAGAGTTAAGAACCTTTTATTAAAGTTGTGGAGAATAAGCTCTTTTATAACTTTTTAGTTTTAAGTTTTTACTAATTCTCACTTTTTCAATAAGCTAAAAATAAGCTAGATCGTAGGGTTGGTTTTGTAATCTTTCAATAGTGTAGGGGTACCCGTTTTAACTGAAGTGTAAATTCACCATAGTTTACCCGCCTACCCTTTACTTTCCCATTTTACAATTTCTACCCTAGAGTTTTCGAAAATAAAAAAAAGGGGGAAAGACAAGAGGCCCGGGTGAGCAAGACTCGAACCCGGGACCTCTCGATACAAACCCCCTTTTAACACCACTCTTACCACTGCGCCCTTGGGTCTTTTTCGTTAAAGACTCAAGGGCACTAGTACTTAAGGGTGTTTGTGACTTATAGGCTTATAAGCTGAAATAAGCTTATTACGGGCTTATTCATTAAGCTTATTTTTGTTTCTTATTTTTCGTAGGAACTATATAAAGTCTAGTATTTTTTGTAAATTTTTCAGAATTTTTCGTAAACATTTAATATTTTTTATAATTTAATTTAGTTAAAAGTTTATTTAATTCAATAAAAAATACAACATTTTCAAAAAAAAATTTTGCTTTTTTAGAAAATTTTCTTTTATCTCTAGTTTCTAATGAAACAATAAAATTTTTTCGTAGGTCCTTTTTATAACTGTTTCATCTTTTAAAGAAACGTTCCGGGTACGGATGTTGTTTTGACTCGTTTATTGGGTCAAACGAACTCCGTTTATCGGTCTATACGTCTTTTTTCATTCTTCGTTATTTTGTCTCTCGAGTAGTTTAGAAGCAAAAATTTCTTCGTTAGGTTTATTTTAAAATATTTTAGGTTTTCCAGCCCTTTTGGTCGGGATATCGGGCCCATCGTTTTCTAGTTTCATTTCATAATTTCTAGGTTTTGTTCCTTAAACGTTTAGTTCGTATTATCTAATTTGACTTTTTCAACTTCCCCAATCTCATTCCTTCCTTCAAACTCAAATCTTCGATTGTATCGATTTACCAGTCCAGCCTCGTTGGGGATAAACGACCCGGGAACATTCTATACTACTTCTCGGTTTTATTGCTCTTGTTGATTTTTACACTTAGATATATATTTTATATTTTATTATATATTATATATATTTACAGTGTGAATCATCAACAACCAGCCCCTTCGAAAAGGTGCAAGAAATTATATGGGTCCCTTTTTCCATTGTAAGAACCAATATGGGAGGGCATTTTTAGTCCATCCGAAAGAGGATAATCCTCGATCCAGCGAGCAAAAGGGGTTACGGAACCTATGGAATTTGCGAAAGAGCTTGTAGGGTTTGGGTACACATGCATATTTGGTGGTGCGTACATAGGCTGTGTATAAAAGGGGTAGTTACTCGAAGGGGTAACTGCGGGATACATAGACCCATTGTATGAAGGTACGCCATTGTTGGTGAAAGTCTGTGGTATATACCCCCCCCCCTTGTGGATGATAGGTGGAGATTCCCCCAGCAGGGAGATTACCAACCTAGGTCTGGAAAGGGAAATTCAGAGTTTGCCCATTGACAAGGCCCGTAGATGGTTGGGAGTAGAGGTTAACATGAATAGGCACAAGTCCAGTAGGTGTATGCACACTACTAGGTATGAAAGGCTAGGTATGGTGTAAGATAAGTGTACCGTTAGGAGAGAGATTCCCACCCATGTTAGTCGAAGGTTGGTGGCCTCCGTGTACGGAGGTCAAAGAGGATCGTAGGGGTTGACCGCTTTTGTTCCTTCCCAAGTGAGCCGCCAAGAGTGGAGGAAGATTCACTCCCCTGTTTTCATCTTCTCTTGCTTCAATCTTCGAGGGTCTAATACCTTCGGCATTTCTTGTAACATCCGAGAAATTTTGAAATTTTAAAAGACTATTTCAACCTTTGACTTTTCGAGTCTGACTTGACTTTTTGATTTTTGACGTTTTATTGTCTAATAAAAGCAATTACCGCATGACCGGTAAAATTTTCGAAACGTATTTAAATAATAAATTATATTTATTATTACACACCGTGAGTACAAAGTTATTTTAACTTATTTGATTCGAAAACGAAAAAAGGATATATATTAATTCATAGTTGAATTATTAAAAACGAACCACTAAATCACGTTTTCATTATTCGGACTCCAAAGCAATTTGATGTAAAACGATATTTCAGACAACTTTTTAGTTTTACCCCAAACCCTAGAGAGACTAAAACAAGGCAGAGGAGGGCTAAAACAGCCCCGCAAGGTTTTTGAAAACTTGCACACTAAGCGGGTACCAGACACACAAAAATAATTAAATTAATTTTTACTTAGCACTACAATTTTATAAAAAATAATAAAAAAATTATTTAATATTTACTTATTCACAAACATTCTTTTTTATATCTTGCGAATATTCGAGTTGAATCTATTTTCTTATTTTGGACAAGGCGTAACCAGGTCACTAAATAAATAACAACATTTTATAAGTGTTATATAAATATTTATGAACGCTATCAAATAAATACACAATTTTATCAGAAGATGGATTTAGAAAACAAAGGCGCACAGTTTCGCGGCTCGACTCCGTTAAGGTCGTTCAAGATGGGTCCCGTACCGCGTTATTTAATTTACCGAAACTAAAAATAGAGAAGTTAACACTTTAGACCCATACACTTTGTTTAAACTAGACCACATTTCATATTAAAAGTTTAATATATATATGAAAATGTATAACTTTTAATTCATTTTCATCTCTACAACACACTAACCCTAACCCTAAAAACCCTCTCCCCTCCTCTCTAACTTTTCCGGCGCCTCCCCCATCTCCGGCGATATTTCCCGGCCAACTTCCGGCCACCACCTCCACCTTCATCTCAACATCCGCCCTTCAACCACCCCACCACAGATCCGTTACCATCTATGTCATCATCATCCGAACAACCATCATCTTTGTGAGCCACCACGATAATCATCACCACCATATCACCATCTTCGCAGCCCGACCACACGCCAATACCACATCCATCGGGTGTGTTTGTTCTTTTTTTTGGAGTTGTTTGTCCGACTGGTTTGCACGACACAAAAGGGGTTTAACAACACTTAGGCTTACATTGTTTTCCACCACCGGGGTGCGTTGTGGTTATGCCCAGCCATAGGCTGCGTTTTGGTTTAAGCTTGTACCACTAGAGTGCGTGGGTTTTCATTCTCGCACAAGGGTGCGTATGGTTTGATATTAAACAGCCCAACGAGGCTGCGTCCGGTTTGTTATGAGACCGAAATGGGCGCGTTGGGTTTGTGGTTTCAGTTTTCAGCCGGGTATGGCTTGCTGGGTTGCGGGTCAGCCCACAAGGGGCTTTTGGCTGTGGAAACCAACCAGGTGCGTGTTTAAATGGCGACAAGGAGGCCGTTGGTTCGGTAGGTTATAACCAGCCACCATAGGGCATCCGGGGTTTGGTTGTTAACACACAAGGTTGTCGGGTTGGTTTTGCAATATAAGGGTGCGTTGGCTGCTGTAAAACGCACCAGAGGTGTGTTTGTTTACTCGTGCAAAATAGCCACGTTAGGCGTGTTCGTTTGATGTAGATATATCAAAGATTAGGGCGCGTTTGGTTATTAAAAACTAGACTAGGGTGCGTTTGGTTGCGGGTTGGCAGCCACCTTTAGGGTGCGTCGGGTTTGGTTGGCTGCCAAACGGCACAAGGGTGCGTTTGGCTGGCAATGTAGCAACCACAAGGGCGTTTGGATCTGGGCTTATGCATAAGGGGTGTGTTTGTTTTGCTGTTTATAACAGCATAAGGGTGCGTTTGGTGTGGGCAGAAACGCCGTAGAGTACGTTTGGTTTTGATAAAAACCATAAGGGGTATGTTTGGTTTAAGCGAGAGACACAAATGGGCGTTTGGTTTAGCGGAACAACAAGAGTGCGTTTGGTTCAACGAAACAACGAGGGTTTGTTTAGTTATACTTTGACAAATGAAAATAACGCAAGTTTTTAACAAATATTAAAACCGGATAAATAATAATTGGTGGTTTAATCGGTTAAATAAATATAAGACTTATTAATTTGGTTTGATTTAAGTATAATGATATATATATATATATGGTACATCTAAAAACGCGAGCATTGAAATATGGAAACGTTAAAAATTGCAACATATTGATTTTAGGGAAACGTCGCGTTTTGCGAAACGGAAAACGATATATAAAACGGTAAAGTCACGATGAAATTAAATAAACTTTAATAATACAATTAAATGTCCCTAAAACTTATATAGTTTAATAACCGATAAAGGAGCTAAAGTTATAATTTATCAAATATAAAAGTATAAACTATACAATAACCCTGACAACAGAACGAAAAACAATACTTATACAATGAGAAAATTTATTTTAGACACGACCCTTCACTGAAACGAAACATGATTGATAAAAATTAAATTATATATTATAATTAGTAAAAACGGTGTACCACACTTCGGTTTGTTTAAGTAAATAGATAAGACACGTGTAATCTTTTATCAAAGACATTTGTTAATTACATTGGAGTCAAACTAATTGGTTAAATTAACAACACTCGCATCTTAATTATTATAAAACCAACAAGGTATTATATACCTTTTCATAAATCTTTGGATTGATCGTTTTTGTGATATAATTTACGGTAAGAATTATATAAGGAGTTATATTTCATAAGAACATATAACGAATAAAAATTACACGACTTGTGCGTACATTTTCAATTTATTTTTATTTAAACAAACACCAAACTATTTCAACCTTAAAATCTAAATCTTTTATCAACGTGTCGCGTTGACTTAATCATTCATCGGAAAACCCAAACGCATCATCCTAGGCTAGTGGGACTTAGTTGTTAAGGTTAGTCGCAACTTCTTGGTCGAGCCGTTCCAGTTTCCGTTTCGTCTTGTACTTAATGTGTAACGTTGTCCCCCAGCCAACGTTCTTCATCATCGATGTGAGTTTATAGCCCCTCTTTCACTTGTTTTTACATTTACTTTACAAATCTCGGGGGAGAATACATGCTCAAAACAACTTGTTTACATATACGTTTACAATATCTTTCACCTACTAAATCTACACATTTTGGTTTACATACTTTATGTTACAATTCATTTACAAACAAACAATTACATGGTTGATAAAAACTTAGTTTATCATACCTTGTCACTTACTCATTTGCAAACAATGCTTACGAAATTGTTATACATACTCATTTCGAACTCAACTACTTGATTTATATCACACTCTTTTCTACTTATGGATTTAAGTACTCAAAGCTATTTACGAATACAATTGTTACTTTTACTTTGGACACAAGTACTTTATGTGAGAATTTCCCTTTTTACGTGGTTTGCCTAAGTTACTCTATTGCCATGAAGTCCCCCTATCATGAACCGTTAAATTTCTTAGACCGAGGACCGGTTTTTAGGGAGCGCGAAGCTGTGTGAATAGATCAATTGGGAATGACCTCCCCGTCCGGGTAGATAACAACCACTACCAATGTATACAACTGGACCATTACCATTTGAGGAAACTAGTGAGCTAAGGCAATGCACCTACCGGGGCACTAACTTATATGCAACGTATACTTAAGGTTTCGGTGTCATGAGCTTAGCGCAACAGTAAGTGTTATCTATGGGTACTTTATTTTGTTACAGTCTAACCCATACATTTTGACAAATCAACTAAGATCACACTGTCCAATTACTACTTATAGAACATTACAAATTCTGAACACTTTTCATTATATTGCGGTGAAGCAATAAACACTAAACTCATTTGGTTCTACATTTACGTCTTTACACTTTTGGCAATTATTAATAAAGGATTGAAATGGACAACATAACTTTATAAATATTTGGATTCCACTTTTCATATATACTTACAAAACTCTAAACTCACCAACTTTACACTGTTGACAACTTTTAAGCATGTTTTTTTTTTCTCAGGTGAAATTAGACTTGGATTATTTTATGTGCATATGGAGTCTTTACATTCAAGTTTTTTCATGGTGTATTAGGCAATTATGGGACAACTATATTTTATGATTTGCAGAAAAATTTACGAATTGTTTTACAAACGACACAATTAGAGGTCGTTCTCTTGTATCTTGAGCTGTTGTATTATGAAGTAACGCCCCCTGACATATTTCCGCTGCGACACATTTTTGGGGGTGTTACATTTCTTCCTCTCCTACTTCCTTCCCTGTTCGGTGCTTCCTCAAATCCTACAACCCTTTCTCGCTGCCTACGTACTACAGGAGACCTTAGCCGAAGGGTTGGAATAGCTTCCTTGTTGGGCTCGGGTCTTGGTTCCATCTCTCGCTCTTCATCGTAGTCCTCACTGAAGTATTCAAGTTCAGTTCGGAGGTCTTCATTACGTATCTGCCTTTGTCATTCTCTTAAAAGAGATTTAAGGACTTCATAATTTGCCTCCATAAAATCAGGGCTAATCATAGGATTATGATTAGCCGAAGTGGAAGCACGATATGCAAATGGCATGTTTTCAGGAGTAGTGGCGGCAAACACGGTAGTAATCACAAGTGGTCTTTCACTGGTGGTGTTATTTGGTATTTGAGGTGGTGTCGAAAACCCTGAGGTGTGTCCATAATCTATTCCGTTTGTCATGCCGGAAAAGTAGGTAGAGTTGTTTTGAGGTTATTTGACTTGGTTAGAACGCGACTAATTGTTGTGGGTCCCACGGATGGCGCTACTGATTGTGCAAAGATGGGCACGATCAGGCTTCAAAAAGATCGAAAAGTTCTTGTGATGGTTGCTGGATTGCCAAGTCTTGGATAACTTGTGTCAACACAAATGGAAACACTACGTTAAGTGAAGCACAGGGGGTTTCCCTGCGAATCACCTTTGGCGTGAGAGTAAGTATATGAGCTTTGTTAGCGTAAAGTAAGTTAAAAATGAGTGTGTATGCAAGTGTTAGATCATACTGGAGACATGACCATCTATAATACGGATGTGAAAATAGGATGGACGAGGCCTAGCACAAAAACCAGTGAATGTGGGGGTGTCCCACGATTTAAGGGGTGATTGCAGGAACTGTGTACCACGATCTCTACCTTGGCAGGAAAGCCTTGGTAGAGAGGGAGAACTTGGGTTTTGACTTTAGCACAGATTGCCCTTAGTTACGTTGACGACCTCCGCTAAGGTGTAGGCCTTCGCGTAGCGGATTCCCATACTAGTAATCATCTCGAAGATGATTTTACGCCACTCAAAACTATTTGAAGACCCTATAGTGTAATTAGAAAGAGGATCTCATTCGAGCTCGAAGGGGAGACCTTCAAGCCGGAGAGGGGGGTACGTCATCAGTACACACTTTGTTGGAGGGACAATCCATATTATTGTTGGAGGCTAGTCTATCTAGGAAATGTGATATGGAAAAGAATGTTAAGTGGTCATATATATAACTATAAAAATAATAAATAAATAAATATAATATATATAATATATATTATATATATATATATATATATATCTAAATAATATATAAAAATATATATAATATAATAATAATATATATATATATGCATTGACAGCCAAGAGAGTATCAGATGTTCGGCACAAAACTTTACATAGCATCGCCGGTGTGGGGTATGTTCAATGGGTTTGAGATCATGGATTACAGACAACGTACGAGATTTTTTGTGGAATTTGGAATACGTCATGGAAGATTAATCAACTGTACAATGGTAGATCAATCACAGGTACGGGCAAATGATACAAGGATGTGCAGGAAGCTGAGAAGCTATGACGCTACACATGATGGCTTTGTGGGCAACTGGAGTGGAGTATATGACACTTACGAAGGCAGTAAAGGAGAATGAAATTTGGCTAAAGGGACTCTTGACAGAGTCAGGAACTAAACTAAGGTTAGTAGCGGTTGTTGCTACTAGTGCCTTGACGAAGGCGATCCCTAAATTGAGATTCAGCAATCAAAGAAGATTAATATGATACTAAGGTGGAAATTGTTATATATTAGTATGCGTATTAGAATAGTTTAGGGGGGTTTAGTGTAATTGTAACTCAATACATAGTCAAAGAAGAATTGGATTGCATGCATGAACCGACTTAGGGTGTTTGACGTTTGCTTATAGTCCAAGACAAAGTCTAATTGTAATTCTTGTTTTCTCCTTTATTTTAGCCGACATCTAGTTCATATAGAATTAGGTTTTATCCCCTCATTCTCTATAAAAGGAGATGAGAGGGAGAGGGATTTTGTACCGTTTTCTTTTCCTTCGTTCTCAATATACAATCGTTTGGGAACAAGATTACGTGTCGTGTGTGTCTTTACTTTTCTAGTCAATATAACGTTGTGTGTGTGTGTCAAGTACATCACAAGGTCGTACATTCCGCATTCTAGATTCCAAGGTTGTTGGTCGTTATTCCAACAATTATTGACACTAATAAAACCTTTAATGCTTCACAACCATAAGGAACTTAAAAATTGCAACATACAAATGTAAACTAAAACTCAAAATTGAAAACTTTAGAACACTAATATGCCGTCTGGTTTAGAGTTAAAAGCATTGGAATGCATTGGCATCACAACGTATCGAATGCTATGAAATTTACCAAGTTTGGAGTCTTGTTATGTAATGCCATTAGCTTTCTATACACAACACTGTTATACAAAGGGGTAAAAACTATAAAATAGGCACGTACTTTCAATTTTGTGCCGACTTGATACACTTACATTTTTATTCAATGACTTTAATAACGTACTTTCAAATTATATTCCGACTTAACCAATATGATAACCGGCTACCGGGACTGTAGCAATTTTATTTTCTAGCTGTGTTTTTCTTTAAATATTAATCATAGTAACTACTTTTAGATTACAGTTGTCCCACGATATCAAACTCAACTATTATATGGTATTTCTTTGGGTTAAGTCCATTAATTAGAAACGTACTTTTCAAAATATACACATCTAGTAAACACACTTATTTTATTACCATTATAGTCAATGAAACCGGCTACTTTGTGACTATTTAGGAAATATGACCTGCTGATTTTCCATGTAGATAATTTTTTTTTTAAATTCCACCTATATTTATTTTACATATAGTTTATTACTAAAATGCCCCCATCTTCATTCTCCAATATATTTCACCCCTCTTTCCCAATCTCGGATCTCCACCATAAAAATACAATCATAAATTTATGATTTCCCATATGTAGTACACTACAAATTTATTTCATCCTCTATATAGCATTCTCCCGAAACCCATCAACACCCGCAACCCATACCCACTAATGTTTGTCTTTTTTTATCTCATATCTTGTTTTTTTGTTCGGCTGAAATATATGAAGTTTTGGCTTGGTAAGTTTTTGATAAAGTAATCCATGATTGTACATACCAGAGTGTCCACATTCTAACTTTGGGTAATTTAAATGCCATATAAAAACTCTTAAAAAAACTAATTTTAAAGTGCTTATCATTACACGCAACTAAAATCACAATAAAACAGATTTTTTTGTCTTATATCATTTTCTCTAATTTTTTTATATAAATCTTAAGTTAATAGACATAAATTCGGTAAAAAAAAGCCTACCTGATGATAAGACAACATCGCTTCCGGTACCGCCGCCGTATAATTCTTAATCGAACTTCACGAATCTAACAAAAAACACAAAAATCAAAACCCTAATTTTTTTTGTATAGATTCATGCAACAATCTTAAAACCAAAACCAATCCATATCATAAATACACAAAAATTAGGCAAAAATAACCAACCTGATGAGTCTATTATTTGATTCCCCTAAAAAACACAATTTGATTTTGTGGGTTAGATCAATAAAAGTGTGTGGAAGAAGAAAGAAAAATGAAGAAGATTTGGGGAGGTGATGTGTGAGAATTGGCACCCATATATTATTTGATTTTGATGAGTCATGGAGGGAGGACACTTGCTTAAGGGAGAGAGCGAGTGAAGATGCAAAAATAAGTTTGCGAGTGAGAGCGAGAAGATGAGTGGAAGAAACTGTGAGTGAAGGCGAGTGGGTGGGAGAGAGAGATCGATATCGGGTTTAGATATCTGTGTGAGAGTATGAGAGAGTGGTGAGTGGGAAGAGAAACCGGGTTAAAAAAACCCGAAATGCAAACAACGCCCAATAACTGTATATAGTGGATAATATGCTAAAATAAACAAGATAATATGTTATATTAAGCAATAATGTGTAACCTAGAGCGCTAAGTATGGTGGCTTATTGCCATTGTGGCGCTGAGATGGCAAACTGACTCAAGCTAGTTCGTGCCATCATACTTGGCACTCGTATAGTGGTTAATATGTTTAAGTAATTGATTGTGTGTAACTTATAATAATGGGTTTGTTGTTTTGATGTTTTTGATTGTTTGTTAACGAAAGATTATAAGTTTTGAGGAAATTTGAGTAAAATTTAAAGTTTTTAAAAATAATTGGGTTTGTGTTCTTAGTGTTTTTGATTCGGAATTAAGATTTAATTGTAACGAGGGTATATTAGTTATTTCAAAGGCGTTTTGGTCCACTTAATGAAAAAATCTAACTCATCCAAACCATCATGGCTTGGATTGCATAGAAACAGTGTTCTGTGTACCATTCTTGTGGAAAAAAAAGAGGCTGGGACTGCCAAAAATAGGAACACCATGGACGTTTTTTGCAGTTTTGCCTTTAAAATATTGTAGAAAAAATGTCATTTTTAGCTTTAAAAATGAAAGTTCGATTAATAGAATAATTTGTACTAATTTTACGAGAAATATTAACTATATATAACGAATATAGAGTATCAACAACAAGAAGTGAAGAATGTCTAGCTATTAAGTTTAAAACTTGTTTTGTCTTATTAAAATTTGTATTATATTATTCGAGTCGTGAATAATAGATTAATAGACAATCAAAGACAAACACTTACGTAGTGTTTGGTATGATGTAATGAAAGTTGAAATGGAATCGGTTATTACGATTGAATGAAAAAATCTTGTTTGTTTACAATTATACAATGTAATGCTTCATTACAATGAATGACTCGTTACATCAAAAAATACCATTTTCATTCTATAGGGGCCCCCTCCTTTTTTTTTCATTACGTCCGTAATGTAATAAAAATTACATAAAAAGTCCACCATTAACTAATCACATTAAATACACTTCTTATTAACTATGGATATTTTAGTCTTTTTTTTATCGGGCAAATTGACTCTTATAGTTTCATACTTTAATTTTTTTACCATTTTGAGTACTATAAAATTTTATACTATAAGTGGGCCACTAAACTTGAGATTTTATACCATTTTAAGTACTCTTTTAATATAACATATGCGTTTTCGACCGTGCGTTTCCGCCGTTTTTGAACGTTTTCACCGATTTCGTTTGTTTTCGACCATTTTCATCTGTTTTCGCCTGGTTTCGACATTTTTTGACCATTTACGTTCGTTTTCGACCGCTTTCGACTGATTTCGTCAGTTTTCGACCGATTTCGTCTATTTTGACCGTTTTTGACTGTTTCCTCTCGTTTTCGACCGATTTCGATCGTTCTCGACTGATTTTGTCGGTCTTCGACCATTTTCGGACGAAAACGATCAAAAACGAACGAAAACAGGTGAAATCGGTCAAAAACGGGTGAAATCGATCGAAAACGGATGCAATGGGTCGAAATTAGTCAAAAACGGTCGAAAGTGGTCGAAAACGAACGTAACTGGTTGAAAACTGTCGAAAACGGACAAAATCTGTCGGAAACGACGGAAAAAAGGTGGAAAATGGACGAAATCGGTCGAAAACAAACGAAATCAGTCGAAAAGGAACGTAACTGGTCAAAAACTATCAAAAACATACAAAATCGGTCAAAAACAACGAAAAAAGGCGAAAAACGGTCGAAAACGAACGAAATCAGTTGAAACGTTCGAAAGCAGTCGAAAACGAACGAAACGGGCGAAATCGGCCGAAAACAATCAAAAATGGATGAAATCGGTCGAAATTGGTTGAAAACTGATGAAATGAGTCAAAGACGGCGAAAAACGGTCGAAGACGAACGAAATCGGTCGAAAACGCATGTGTCATATCAAAAGAGTACTTAAAATGGTATAAAATCTCAAGTTCAGTGACCCACTTATGGTATAAAATTTTAGAGTACTTAAAATGATAAAAAAAATTGAAAGTAGGAAACTATAAGAGTCAATTTGCCCTTTTTTATCGATTGCATTCTGTCATATCATACCAACCAAACATTATTAATAAGGGCAATGAATTATTACATTACATCATTTATTCCATTGCATCGCTTATTCCATTCATTTAACATTTTATTACATCCTACCAAACGAACCCTTAGATTTTGATACTCGTGAGTCGTGATGTATTTTGAGCAGAAAAATATTCTACGATCATTGAAATTAATATTATAACGTTCAATTTTTAAAGTAAAATTGATTTTTACTATAATTTAAATCAACTTTTAGTTGTTCTCGAAACCGAAGATCAACTATCACTTCATCGATTTTCCATCTATCGTTATCAACAAACAACTATTTACTCTCTTTCTTGCCGCTGTTAGAATATGACAGACTTATAATAATAATATAAACGAATTTGAGGACGTGATAATCACTGTCCTTAAAGAATATTAGCCCCCACTATTTACGCTGGTGGGATTCGTGACTAATTTCTTCCCAGGATTCGACCTCAAAGATAGAACTTTATGCAGCGTACATAAGGTTCACATGAACATCAAATGTATGTATATTTTGTTTGTATTGAATTGAGTGTTTTTGGATGAATTAAAAATGCAGAAAGATGGCCATATTTAAAGGGAAACTCGTGACCATTCGAATAGTCACAATGGTTCACAAAAAGGTGCTATTAGCGACAGTTTAGCGACGATTTAGCAACAGAAAAAACCGTCACTAATCTATATCGTTTCAAACAGTCGCGATGGTTTATCAAAGACACCCTTTTAACCCATTTAACTGCCAGCATTTAGAATTGGTGCGTCTTTTCAATAATAATGCCTAATTAGCAACGGTTTTGTGACAGAATAACTGTCACAAAAACTGTCACTAATATCCATTTATAATTAAACATTCATTTCATTCATCCAATTAGTGGGATACATACAATACACATTTGTTAATGAAAACCCACAAGTTCCAACAATCCCCCACTTGGGTTTTATTAACAATATACAACATATTATGCGTAAATTAAGGTAGCTTTCGCCTTGAACCTTAACATAGTGTATATCCTTCAAATAGCCTAACAGAATCAGTGGCGGCTTTATAGCATTTGAGCCATGATTCTTAGTGTTAAACTCGGAAAGATAACACACATAACATGTTAATTGATGTTCATAACATGGTAGCACTTTTATGGCCATGTGCTAATCCCAGTTTCATGGATATCTCCAAAAGTAACTCACCTTTGTAGGAGCGGCACCACTCCTTATATCCACATAGGTGAAGCCCTTCAATTTCCAAAGGTACACTTCATTAAGAGTACAAATACTCACCCTAAAAGAATTACTCACTATTTAGTATTTAAACTAAACTAGTGTCCAGTTGGTAATCAACAACTTGTTTTTACCACATTGAACCTTTAAGTAGATTTTAGTCTAAGTAAAGGTTGGGTTCCTATTGTTGCCAACTATTCAATGGGTTTCAAACCCATCTCTCTTGTAGTTCCAAAGACTATGTCTTTTGCAAGACCTTTTGTAAACGGATCCGCAAGATTCTTACAAGAGCGTATATATTCAATAGTTATTATCCCATTCGATATTAACTCCTTGATATAGGCATGTCTAAGGATAATATGTCTAGACTTTCCATTGTACACCTTATTATGATTGCCCTTGATAGTGTCGATTGATTATCTACAATGTAAGGAACTATGGATGGGCATTGGTTTGGTCACTACTCTATGTCTAACAACATATTTCTTAGCCATTCTACTTCCTTACCTGCGGCTGCAAGTGATAAAAACTCAGCCTCCATGGTGGAATGTGTAATGCATGTTTGTTTCTTTGAACCCCAACAAACAGCCCCACCACCAAGTGTAAAAATCCAACCAGTTGTGGATTTACTATCACTACTACCAGTTATCCAACTAGAATCTGAGTATCCCTCAAGTACAGCATGAAAATGATCATAATACAAAGCTAATTGTCTAGTTCTTTTAAGATAACCAAAAATTCTTCCAATTGCTTTCCAATGATACTGACTTGGGTTACTCGGATTTATCTTGACAGTTTGCAAACACGCATATGTCAATAATCAGGTCTAGTACAATGTGTAGCATACATTAAACAATCTATTGCACTTGCATATTCTATTTGAGCAACAACTCTTCAATTATTCTCTACCAGTTTACAAGATGACTCATATGGGGTGTTTGCTTCCTCTATGTGCAAGTGTTGAAACTTGTCTATAATTTTATCAATGTAATGACATTGATTTAAAACATAACCCACACTATGCCTTTTAACCTTTATCCCTAAAATAGTATCAACCTCATTCATGTCTTTCATTTGAAAGCATGAAGACAGAAACTTCTTAGTTTCATTGATACCTTCTATATTGGTTCCAACAATCAATATATCATCTACATAAAGGCATAGGATGACACCATAATCTTTTGTAAACTTAGAATAAATACATCTATAAGATGAATTATAGGTAAACCATTTGATCCAAGGAATAGACTATCTAATTTCTCATGCCATCTGTTTTAGGTGCTTGTTTTTAACCCATATAAAGATTTCTTTAATTTGCCAAACTTTATTTCATGACCTGCAAACAAAACCTTCAGGTTTGCCTACCATATAGATAATTATTCATCTAAGTCACCATTTAAGAAGGCAGTTTTAACATCCATTTGATGTATAGGCAAATTATAAATTGAAGCTAATGCAAAGAGTACCCTAATCGAAGTGATTCTAGCTACCGGTGCATAAGTATCAAAGTAATCAACTCCTTGTCTTTAACAAAAGCCTTGAATTACCAACCTAGCTTTAAAAATTTGAAAGGATCCATCTGTATGGTATTTATTTCTAAATACCCATCTACACCTAATTGCTTTGGAACCTGGAGGTAGATCTAAAAGTTCTCAAGTATTGTTAGATACTAGAGAATCCATTTCATCATCAATTGCCTCCTTCCAAAATGCAGAGTTCCTATAGGTTATAGCCTCTTTGTATGTTTTAGGTGCATCCTCTACATTAAGTAGAAAACTGTATTTATTATAACAGTCTCCTTCAAAAGGGAAGATAATAGCTTGAGAATCAATAAAATCAGGATCCAAGTTTCTTTCCATTCTAGCCCTTTCACTTATTCTAGGTGCACTAGAAGATTCTGCCATATTCCTCTTGTTGTTAGAGTTCAAATTTGGACCAAAAATATCTTGTGAGATTTGTGTCACAATTTCATTTGTGCTTGTTGAATCATGACAAAATTTATTCTCAAAAAAATCTACATCTCTTGATTCAACAATAACATTTGAATCTAAATCTAAACAACGATAAAATTTAGAATCTTTTGCATATCCCACAAATACACTTTTTAAGCCTCTAGGTCCTATTTTAGATGTATTAGGTAAGGGAACCTTGTAATAGGCTAAACAACCCCATACTCTAAAATAGCTAATATTAGGCTTTCTACCCTTCCAGATTTCATAAGGAGATACTTTTAGTTTCTTTGCAATTATTCTATTACTTACATGACATGCTGTAACCAAGGCTTCACCCCACAAATTCTTTGGCAAGTTTGCACTGACTAACATAGCATTAATCATATTTTGCAAAACTCTATTCTTCCTTTCAGCAACACCATTCTGTTGTGGTGTATATGGTGCGGTTCTTTGATGAATCAAACCATGTGATTCACAATAGGAAGAAAATTCGGTGGAAAAGTATTCACCGCCTCTATCACTTCTTAGAATTTGTATCTTTTTGCCTCTTTGGTTTCTACTTTAGCCTTATAAATTTTAAATGTTTTGAAGGCCTGATCTTTTGATTTCAACAAATAAACATAGGTATATCTAGAGCAATCATCAATAAAAGTTATGAAATACCTATTTCCTCCTCTAGTTAATTGTCCATTCAACATTCACATTAATATCTAGAATGTATCTAACTCTAAAATTTTAGATTGTCTATCACCTCTAGGAAAAGTTTTCTTTTCTTTTTCGCCTCTTGAACACATATTTCACAATTTATCTTTATGTTCACCATTATAGAAATATGTCTTGTTGTTAACATATACTTTCATAGTCCTATAATTTATGGTGTCCTAAAACGATTATGCCATATTAAAGTAGAGCATTCAATATAAAACTAGAAATAAAATTGCTATTCAGGCAAGTAAGCAGAACTAGTAATTTTTATTGATGTTGAGTTAGAAACAAATACATTGGCCTTGGACAATATTCACTTTGTTCGATTCTATCACAGACTTAGCAGAGAAACAGATTCTTCATAATGTTAGGAACATGAAGAACACTTCATAACGGGTTACTTCTTTCCAGAGTGTGGATTGGATCTCACGATTTCCTGAGGCCATATTAACTTTTGAAGTATGATTGTCACCCCTATTAAACTTCAATGTCCAATCTTCAGTTTTCCCTTATAAGTTTTGAACAAGTCTCTGTTGTTGCAACATGTGTAGTCTTGCACCAGAATCATACCACCAATCTCCGTTGTTGTCACACTAGCCGTAAAATGCAGGGGTTTTATTTTTTTTTTTCCCTGTAAAACAAATCATTCCTAATGTCTCATTTCAGAACCATACACTGATTTCTGTGGTATCAAAACTTGTTCTACTGCATTAGCAGATACATCATTCTTGTTTGAATTTGATTTTTCTTCTGGGATTCTCTGCATTAGTAGCGGTATGATATTCCCCATTTTCACGCATTTGTAAACACACACCTCAGACAATGGTTTCTTGTCCTTCTTGTTATTCCTGGAATAATTCCAGGTACCTTCCTCTTCTTGTCATTTCGTTTGTTCGTTCTTTCCTGATCAACACTAATTAAACTTTAGAACTTGATGCACCATTCAGATTCTTTTCACGAACACGAGTTTCCTCTTCAATTTCGTTAATGTTTATGAATTTGATCCAATGTAAAAATCTCTAAAGTGTGCCATCAATTTCTTTTTCCTTTTGTAATTATGCAAAGAAAAGATGGTAACTTGGTAATGATTGGCCCCATCCAATACTTTCAGGGCATTCACAATGTTAGATTTTTTGAATTAGAAAACCAGAATATGAAATTCATTATAACTTGATTAAAATAGACATGTTATATTCAATTGGCAATACAATGAATTTAAAAGTGATTAACTTATCTGCCCCTTCCTTTTCAGCGGTGTATTTTTCTTCAAGAGAATTCCAGATTTCCCTTGCAGAAGTCATTGGTGTGTAGAGATCATACAGACGATCAGTGAGGGTACTCAGAATGTATCCTTTGCATAGTGTTTCATCTTGTTCACGCTTCCTTTCTTCCTCTTCAGTCATCACGCCAGTTGGTGGCCCATCTAGAACATAATAAACCTTGAACGCAGCTAACAGAAATTTCATTTTTTCCTTCCAACGAGTAAAGTTCATCCCATCCATTCTGTCTAGCTTGATTGTGTCGCTTCCAAACATCCTTAAACCAGCACTTTGATCCATGATAATATTCTTTAAGATTATTAGAATATGGCAGACTTATAATAATAATAATATAAACGAATTTGAGGACGTGATAATCACTGTCCTTAAAGAATATTAACCCCCACTATTTACGCTGGTGGGATTCGTGACTAATTTCTTCCCAGGATTCGATCTCAAAGATAGAACTTTATGCAGCGTACATAAGGTTCACATGATCATCAAATGTATGTATATTTTGTTTGTATTGAATTGAGTGTTTTTGGATGAATTAAAAATGCAGAAAGATGGCCATATTTAAAGGGAAACTCGTGACCATTCGAATAGTCACAATGGTTCACAAAAAGGTGTTATTAGCGACAGTTTAGCAACGATTTAGCAACAGAAAAAACCGTCACTAATCTATATCGTTTCAAACAGTCGCGATGGTTTATCAAAGACACCCTTTTAACTGCCAGCATTTAGAATTGGTGCGTCTTTTCAATAATAATGCCTAACTAGCAACGGTTTTGTGACAGAATAACTGTCACAAAAACTGTCACTAATATCCATTTATAATTAAACATTCATTTCATTCATCCAATTAGTGGGATACATACAATACACATTTGTTAATGAAAACCCACAAGTTCCAACAACCGCTGCATAACGCAAACATATTGCTAGTATAATGGAAGAAGTAGACAACAACTTCTTAAACAGCCCTTCAAAACGACCATAGAAGTAGTAAGGTTGATTAACTTAGGTTTCGTTTTTTTTTCAATAAGCACTTCTTTCCTCTTTTGTCTGCAGTCTCTCAGACGTATCTGTTTGTTTTTTTCCAGACATAAGTGTTAAAAAACACTTCTTACCTCTTCACTAATTCAGACAAAATCTTTCACTTTTTGTCTCTTCTTCTCAGTTCTTTCTACAATAATTAAATAATTCATATTTTTTTTGGGTTTATACGTTTTCAACCGTCTTTATTCTTTTTGGTACGTTTTTTACGTTTCATCCATTTTAATCCGTTTTCTACGATTTTTACGTTTTTCTCTATTTTTCTACGGTTTTTTACGTTATCATCAGTTTTTTTACGTTATCGTCAATTTTTTTATTTTTTCGTCTGTTTTTTTACGTTTTCGTTAACTTTTTTTATGTTTTTGTCTGTCTTTTACGTTTTCGTCCTTTTTTTACGTTTCGTCTGTTTTTTTACGTTCTCGTCTGTTTTTTTACGTTTTCGTCTGTATTTTTACGTCTTGACGAAAACGTAAACCAACAGACGGAAACTTAAAAAAACTGACGAAAACGTAAAATAACAGACGAAAACATAAAAAATCAGACGAAAACGTAAAAAAACTGACGAAAACGTAAAATAACTGACGAAAACGTAAAAAAACTGACCCAAACATAAAAAAACTGTCGAAAACGTAAACAACAGACGAAAACGTAAAAAATATAACGAAACGTAGAAAAACATACGAAAACATAAAATAACTGACGAAAGCGTAAAAAGCTGACGCAAACGTAAAAAAACTGACGAACACGTAAAAAAACTGACAATAACGCAATATAACTGACGAAAACGTAAAAAATAGACGAAAACGTAAAATACAATAGTAAAAAGATAAAGAAACAAAAATGAAAGAAGTACTTAATTAGAACAAAAACAAACGGTCTTTTTCATGCAGATGAAGACTTTAGATGTACTTCTTCTTCTGCATATATGGTTTGCAGATGAAGAGGTAAAACCTAAAAAAAACAAACGAAGCCTATTCTTTTCTCTTTTACTTTAGTTGTATTAACGATTGCTAACTGTAATATTTTAAGGACAAAATGTAATTCATTACGTATGAATTTTAATAAAGCTTTTTCACGCATAACTAGTAAGGTCGGTAAACTTTGATTTCATATATTATGAACAGATTAATAACTATAAGAGCACTCGGTGTAGTAACGCCGGCAACGGCGTTGGCCGGCGTTGTCCGGCGTTACTACACCCCACTTTGGTGTTGCCCAACGGCGTTGGGCTCGGCGTTGGCCGGCCAACGCGCGTTGGGGTGTTTTTTTTTTTAAAAAAAAATTCATTTTACCCCCCTAACGGCTATAATTTAAATTTTACTCTTTCCCCCCAATTTTGAAATGTTTCATTTTAGCCCCTAACGGCTAGTATTTATTAAAAAAAAAATTAAAAATTTTCATTTTACCCCCCTAAAACGGCTGATTTAAAAAAAAAATCATTTTACCCCCCTCACTCAACTCACTATATATACAACACATTACTAAATACAAAATCACATACAAATTCACCACTCTTCAAATACAAACATACATCTTTTTAGCAATCAAAAAAATGTCTGAATTTCCCAACAACAGTTTCATGAATCTCCTCACCGGGTCGATGACGCCGGAACAGTTTCAACAATACCAACAAGAACAACAACAAGCTTTTTTCCGATGGCAACAATCACAAATCCTAAACCGTGATTTAGATAATCTACAACAAAACCCACCATCATTCCACTCAGAATCTTCCCAAACACTCACTCAACCTCAACAAGTCGATTCGCCAAAAAAAGGCGGTCGCAAGAAAAAAATGGCCCGAAAGGGAAAAAATGTTGAAGACGAGCCCCAAGAGCCGGTAGCAGCGGGCCGTTGGCTACCGGTCGAAGAAGAATTGCTTGCAACATGTTACGTGGCCGTTTCCGAAGATAATAATGTCGGAAGGTCACAAAAGCATGAGACGTTTTGGTATCGGGTTTTGAACGAGTTCAATTCGAAAAAAATTCAAAACCGTACGATGATAGTTGACTATAAATGGCAATACTTGAATGCCAATTGATTGCCAAAAGCTCAACGGCCGCATACAAACAGGGCAAACGTTTTAAGGAAAATGGCGTAAAACGATGGGATTATTTGAAACAGTGTCTCAAAGTATTAACCGTGACGAGCATAGAGGGGTCGAGCAGTTTTTCTCAAGAAGATGCTTGGGCCGTTTTGAGATTTCCACCCGAAATGGACGCAACCGGAACAAGTTGAATTTAACCGGAGAACGGTCCCCGGGGGCTAAGCCAGGAGGATCTATTCGGGTCACGATGCAACGACCAACGTCCGCCCGGTCAAACAACGGCCCGCCAAGAAGAAGCAAAATCTGACGCAACGGCGAGTACCGGTTGGAAATAGACGGGCGTCGGCCCAATTATTCGGGGAGCTAATGGAGCAGGAGCTACGTCTGAAACGGGAAGCCCGCCGAAAGGGCTTCTCGAAAGCTCAAAGCCGAAAAAAGACCCACACTAATGCTGTTGGAGGAGTTGAGGTTTCTACTACTAGCACCAAGGATATTTGGACGAAAGACACGCCTATTGATCAAGAAGCAAAAAAAATTGATCAAAAACAAAATGAAAAAATGATTTGGGTGACCGAGACGATGACGAAGACGAAGACAACGAGTAGTTTTTTTTTAATGTGTCGTAATGTAATTTTTTTTAATTTTCGTAATGTTTTTTAATTTCGTATGTTTTTTTTTTATTCTACTGTATTTTTTTTTTAATTCGAAATGTATTTTTTAGATAATTCGTAATGTTTTTTATTTTGCGAGGTAATGCTGTATGTTGTAAAAATTATGAATGAACTGGTTAGTTTTGTTAAAAGAATGAAATAATTGTTTAGGGGGTTTTAGGACATAAAGAGGTGATGGTGTTATGATTAAGAGGAGTGGTGTTGGTTTTATGTTATTGCTGATGTGCATCCCAAAAAATGTGTTTTGCCAAGTTACGGATCGAAAAAATTATTATATAGGGTCAGGAAGTAAGGAAAAGAATATATATGGGAAAAAATATACATAAGGTGTTATTTGGTGTTATGATTAGAGGAGTGGTGTTGGTGTTGATGTTATGCTGATGTGGCACCCAAAAAATGGTGTTGCCAAGTTACGATACCTAGGTCTCTAACATGTTAGAAAAGGAAAAAGTTTTAGGACGAAATGTTTTATTCCTAGTTTATTCTTGTGTTTATGATCTTGTTAATATACCAACTTTTGTTTACAACTTTTACTGATGTGGGACAGTTAAAAAACATTCCTAACTCTCATTCTCAACATTCTCTGCAAGGTTGGATAACTCTTCGAGTTCATCAACTAATATAGGAGTCACGTTCAATTTGATCTTCTTTAAGATTGATATATGTAAACGGGAATTGATGGCAGAATTTCATTTAAGCTTTAGAGGTGATCTCTTATACAGTTTTGAGATAATTGTTTCTGAACGTGTATATTCATCTTTGGGTCATGCTGAATAAGAAGTCCCTCGTTTATGTAATTTTTTATTGTTAGAAAAGCCAAAACATATATTAACAGAAGCAAATGAGTAATACAACTAAATCCCAAACACTAAATAAAATGCAGGAAGCAAAACCACCAACATTACCCAAACGAGAACTACGGAGATGATAACTCGGAGACTAAACCTTTGGCAATTAATGATAAAATTAAACTCGTGTGAATTTCAATCTTACTACACATGACCTCAATTCATTCGAGTATCAGGAAGTTGGTCATGTTGATATGCAGTGGCGGAACCAGGAAGTTAGAGGACGGGGGGCAAAAAAAAAAATTCTTGACAAAAGTCGTTTTGCACACAAAGATGAAGACGGAGATATAAGGTTTTTACACTGTTTTGCTTTAACATGGGGGGCAATTTGATTTTGTAGTGGGGTGCACTTTAAAAAAAAAGATCAATTTTACACTAAAAATCGATGTTTTTGGCGAATTATAGAGGGCACCGCCCCCTACTTACAAAGTGCTTCCGCCCCTGTTGATATGGACTACTTTCATTTGACATTATGCTGACATTGATAAATGTGTGTACAATTCATTCATTCAAAATCCATACTATATGTAGTAAGGCAAAATTATTTTGATAAAAATTATGTAAATATAAAAGGCAGTTATATATATATATATATATATATATATATATATATATATATATATATATATTGGCATTTTCTTTGCAGAACCATTTTTTTGTACAGAACCTACAAAACCAATTTTTTTACTCCTAATAATGCATGATGTACATCATATAAATGCAAGATGTCATTTTTGTAAATAAATAAACATCTAAAAAAGATAAAAATGTATTATAGGCATTCTATAAAAATTGGTCAAACACATTTTTCTCACTTTTTGATCTATAACTGCCTGTCATCTCCAGATTCATTTTTCTCTCTTTAAACCTAAAGACCATAATCAAAAACCTATGTGTCGCCTCCTCCCTTCTCTAGATCCATTTTCCGTCCAGAAAAAAAAATCACCACACACATCTCTTTGGATGGATGTAATTTCATTTTGAGATCAAAATAATTTTTTTATAAGCCACCACTGCCATAAATCATCTACATCGAAGTTTTCAGGTAAGTAATTTTATATGAATATCAAAGTCTTTTTTTTGATACTATATTTATAGAATCGTTTTTAGGTGCTGAAATCGTTTTTGGTTTATTGCCAGTTTGAGGTTATGTAATCGATTTGGATTATTAAATCTATTTTAGATATGTAGTAAGATAATTTAATTTTGAGTTTATCTTTTTTTAAATTGTTTATAGAAAAGTTGTGGTGAAGAAGAAGCACAGATGAACCCGCAACCACCACCAACCCATTGTCTCTTCACAAAACCCACCAAGTCATCACCAACGGCAACACAGGAGAAGAACTGAAACCTCGTATTTTATTTTATTTGTGTTTTTTTTTATTTCAGTGAGTTTGATTCTTGGAAGATTTCGGGTTTAGATTAAAGTGACTTTGATTCATGGAATTATGGTTCAGAACATATATGTTTATGTTTGTGATCTGGCAAAGGGTTTAACAACAGTTTTGTTGCCAATCAATCGAATAAAAAAAAGAAGAAATGAATAGCTTAGGTACAGTTGATTTCTTCTATAAAGAAGCTCAAAGGCTTGGTTACGTTGCTCGATCTGCCTTCAAGGTATCATTATTAACATTATTATTTTATATCTTAACAAGTGCTTTTGATAGTTTTTTTAATGATGTTATGGTTAGTTTGAGGTGCAGTTACTTCAGATACAGAAACTGTACAAACTGATAAAACCTGGTTCTTCTGATCTTGACCTTGGTTGTGCTCCTGGTGCTTGGCTTCAGGTTCATTTATATTTCATTTTTTAGTATGCTATTTATTGGATATAGTTAATTTTCATATTTACTAGACTATGATGTGTTATTTTTATATAGGTATAATTGTTATCTAGCCTTGTGAATGGTCAAGTATTTACGGATTGGGTCACTCCTGCTGTGCTCAAAGCTTATCAATGGCAAGTAAGTATGGTGCATGTTATAAAAAAACAAAAGACGACATCAATATATGACATGAGAAACTCATAATTAAAATATGTTTATAAACCCGAAAAATAAATAAAAGTTAACAGAATTAGAATTAATTGTTTGTTAAGTAAGTTGATAGGATAATCCCAATATCCAAGTTGATATAGATCTGAAATGTACAAGAAACTAAGCCTCACAAGTAAGAGAATTTAATTTTGATTCTATCTTTTGTTAAATTGTATATATGTAACTGCTAATGTGTAAGAATCTATCTTTTGTGAAATCGTTTATAGAAAAGTTGTGGTACGTGAAGAATAAACACATATGGATGGTTTAGGAATTAAAAAAAGAAATAGTATTTTATTTTAGGTGTTTGAGAATTTTCTTGATTACATTCAGTTTATTTGATAAACGTAAAGATCGTGCATATATGTTATTCTAGTTGTTTTGGTTTAAAATTGCATTAGTTGTTACTAATATGATTATTTAATTCCTACCTTTTGTTTTGAAACAGGGATTGTGTATGGTGCTTTATAAATATGTCTTTGATTGAAGTTTACGTGGCCACCGGAAACATACATGTTTTTTGAAGGCGTGCACCTATGTTTTATTGAATTTGATGAGTAAGCGCAACGTGCACATATGTTCTTAAAAGGCGTGCACATATGTTCAAATGAATTGGACAAAAAAGTAAAGAGTGCACACATGTGTCTTCTGAATGGCGTTCACATTTATATTTAACAAGATACATGTACATAAATTGTATTATATTCAAGGAGGAAAAGAAGTTTTTAAATGAATATGGTTTCTCTTAACGTTCAAGGCCTAAACCATAAGGCCAAAAAAGATTGGGTTAAGGAGATTTGTGTTTCTCATAAGGTGAATTTTCTTACCTTACAAGAGACCAAGATGGAGGATATTTCTTTGATTGATGTTAAATGTTGTTGGGGTAACTATGCTTTTGAGTATGTGTATAGTCCGGCGGTTGGTAATTCGGGTGGCATTTTATGTGTGTGGGAGAAGTCGGCTTTTAAGAAAAACAATTCTACGATTTCCGATTATTTTGTTATGATTAGCGGGTCTTGGTTATGTAGTGGTGTAAATCTTTTGATTATTTCGGTGTATGCTCCTCAAGAATATGCCGAAAAGAAAATGCTTTGGGATTATTTGGTTCATGTGATTAGTAAATGGGACGGGGAGGTGATCGTTATGGGAGATTTTAATGAGGTTCGATTCAAGAATGAAAGATTTGGCTCGTTATTTCATGCTCATGGCGCGGATGCTTTTAATAGATTTATTTTGCAAGCAAATCTTCAAGAGATCCCCCTTGGAGGTTGTTCTTTCACTTGGTGTCATAGATCCGCTAAGAAGATGAGTAAGCTAGACCGGTTTCTTATGTCGGAAGGCTTGTTGGGTGTGAATCCTAACTTTTCGGCTTTAACGTTGGATAGGTACCTATCGGATCATAGACCTATTATGTTGCGTGATTCTTCCCATGATTATGGCCCTATCCCTTTTAGGATGTATCATTATTGGTTCGAGATAGACGGATTTGAAGAGATGATTTCGAAAGCTTGGTGTGAATGTCCAATCGTTGAGGTAAATCCTATGTTGTACTTGATGTATAAGATGAAATTTCTCAAAAAGTGTATTCGTGAGTGGAATGGGAAGAGACAATCTAATAAGTGTAAAAAAAGGGCTTTTAAAAAAGATCTCCATGACTTGGAAATTGTTATTGACCAAGGCAATGCTACGGATGATATTCTATATAAAAGAATGGAGATCATTAAAGACATCCAAGAAGCGGAGAAAGTGGATAATTTGGAGGCGGCGCAAAAAGCTAAGATAAAATGGGCGATAGAAGGAGACGAGAATACAAAGTTTTATCATGGGATTTTAAATAAGAAACGTAATCAACTTGGTATACGTGGAGTCTTAAAAGATGGTATGTGGATCGATAATCCGGCTATGGTTAAAAAGGAGTTCTTGGAGCATTTTAGTACTCGGTTCCAGCAGCCTCGTCGTATTCGTCCAGTGATCAATATTGATTTTCCTCGTACGATTAGTGAGCTGAAAAAAAATGAATTGGAAGGTGATATTTCGTACCAAGAGATTAAGCGGGCGGTGTGGGATTGTGGGATTGATAAATCTCCGGGACCGGATGGAGTTACTTTTGGTTTCATTAGAAGATATTGGTCTTTAATTGAAAAGGATGTAGTGGCGGCGGTTCAACATTTTTTTACTTCCGGTAATTTTCCTAAAGGTTGTAATGCGTCGTTTATTGCTTTGATCCCTAAGATTCCGGATGCTAAATTGGTTAAGGACTTTCGTCCAATTAGTCTTATAGGGAGCTTATATAAAATTATTGCGAAAATTTTGGCTAATCGGCTTGTTGGTGTGTTGGGTGACTTAGTTAGTGAGGTTCAATCGGCTTTTGTGGCGGATAGACAAATTCTAGACGGTCCGCTCATTCTCAACGAGGTTCTTCAATGGTGTAAAGCGAAAAAAAAACAAACGTTTATTTTCAAGATTGATTTTGAAAAGGCTTATGATTCCGTTCGTTGGGATTTCTTAGGAGACGTTTTAAATCGTTTTGGCTTTGGTGCTAAATGGTGTGGTTGGATACAAGAATGCCTTCGATCTTCTCGTGGTTCGGTTTTAGTAAATGGAAGTACGACGGAGGAATTTCAATTTTATAAAGGCTTAAAACAAGGTGATCCGTTATCTCCTTTCTTATTTATATTGGTTATGGAGAGTCTTCATTTGTCCTTTAAAAGAGTGGAGGATGCGGGTATGTTTAATGGTATCAAGATTAACTCTTCTATGACTTTATCTCATATGTTTTATGCGGACGATGCTATATTCATGGGTCAATGGAGTAAGCGGAATATTGATACTTTAATGTATATGTTAAAGTGTTTTGAACGGGCTTCGGGTCTTAGTATTAATCTTAGTAAAAGTAAACTCATGGGGTTAGCGGTTTCGATAGAGAAGGTCGAAGAAGTTACGAGACATATTGGTTGTGGCATTCTTAATACTCCGTTTTCTTTTCTTGGCTCGAAAGTAGGGGGATGTATGTCTCGGATTAAATCATGGGATGAGGTTATCGACAAAATGGTGAATCGACTTTCTAAATGGAAGATGAAAACTTTGTCTATTGGAGGTAGGCTCACTCTTCTTAAAGCGGTTTTTGGTTCTATGCCTATTTATCATATGTCTATTTTTAAGGTTCCTATGTTGGTTCTACAACGTATGGAATCAATCCGGTGTCACTTTTTTAATGGCAATGATCTTGATAGTAAAAGGTCAATTTGGGTTAGTTGGAATAAAGTCTTGACGTCAAAGGAGAAAGGAGGTCTTGGTGTATCTAGTTTATTCGCGCTTAATAGAGCGTTAATGTTTAAATGGGTTTGGCGATTTTTTAATCAAAGTGACTCGTTATGGGTTAGGGTCATTCATGCTATACATGGAGTTGATGGTAGGATTGGTAGAGCTGGGAATGTCGGACATACGTCGATTTGGTGCGATATTATTAAAGAAATGGATAGGTTAGCTTCTCATGGAATTGATCTTATAAGTATGATGCATAAGAAGATAGGGAATGGGTCGAATACTTCTTTTTGGAAGGATCGGTGGAGGGGGGAGCAGCGATTGAAAGAGGTTTTTCCACGCATTTATGCGCTTGAGGTAAACAAACACATTTCGGTAGCTTTCAAATTTGAGCAGACTTCTTTATCTTCCTCTTTGCGTAGGATGCCGCGTAGTGGCATTGAATCCGAACAGTGGGATCATCTTTTGGACAGTTTGGAGGGAGTGATGTTAAGTCCATCGGAGGATAGGTGGTCGTGGGATTTAAATGGGTCGGGGGAATTTTCAGTTGCTTCGGCGCGAAGGTATATTGACAACAATAGATTACCAGATATTTCTTCCAAAACAAGATGGATTAAAGAAGTGCCTATTAAAGTCAATGTTCACGCTTGGAAGGTGCGTATAAATGGTTTACCGACTCGGTGGAACATTTCACGTAGAGGTATAGATATCCCTTCTATTCTATGTCCTCTATGCGAGACGGGTGTTGAATCTTCGAAACATTTGTTCTTTAATTGTAGTGTTGTTAGAGCTATTTTTCGGAGGGTTTGTATTTGGTGGGATGTGAGTTACATGGAGCTTGATTCTTTTGATGAGTGGATTTCTTGGATAACTAATTTACGGCTGCCTTCTAAGCATAAAAGATTATTAGAAGGGGTGTGTTATGGTCTATGGTGGTTCATTTGGGCTTTTCGGAATAAGAAGATTTTTGGCGTTGTTCCTTCTTCCAAGGCGAATATTTTTGATGATCTAGTGCTCTCGTCTTTCTTTTGGTGTCGTTATAGATGTAAAGCTACGTTTAGTTGGGTGGATTGGTTAAAAAATCCTCACCTTGTGTCCTTGTAATGTTCTAGCTTCTTGCTAGTGTTTTCTTTTAATAAAATTCGCCGTTCAAAAAAAAAAATAGATCAAATTTTGTGTACATTATATATGTTGTTTGTTATAAAATTTTAGAGGTTACATGTGTATGTTTATGGTCATAAATATAAAAAATCAAAGAATGCACACCATGAACATATATGCAATTACCATACTAAGTAAATAAGTTTCATGAAAGAAACATATGTAAATTTACAATATTAAAAAAACACATATGCACCTTTTTTTTAAACGTTTTTTTAATTAAAATTTTTAAAAAAAAGTCAAAATGTGTTTTTCCCTATTATACCCTTTTGAATTAAATAAAAATATTTAATAATACTAAATTCTGATTGGTTTAAATTGGTTATGTAGGTTCTGTACAAAAAAGTGATTCTGCAAAGAATGGTCCCCTATATATATGGATAAAAACCAAATAAAAAGACAAATATCCGTGAGAAAGATAAAAAGATTTTATTTTTTAAAAAAAATTCTCAAAAAATTCTGAAAAAATTTCACAAGATCGTGCATGTGGGTGCATGAAAAAGTTGTGAAAGAAGTTTTTCTAAAAGTAGATAGTTTTGCCGAAAAAAATTATGAAAAAAACGTTTGTGCATTAAATCATTTTTTTGTGCATCAAATATTCATTTTTGTACCCAACTTCTTTTGACTTTTTGCATCAAAATTTTATTGCGCATCAAATTATAACAAGTTGCAAATTTTGTGCATCTAAAATTTTTTGTGCATTAAAATTTATTTTTTTGTGCATTAAAAAAACGTATAAAAACTCAAAATTAGAAAAACTTCTTTTACAAAAGTTTTATGCACCAACATACCTGATTTTGTGGAATTTTTTTAGAATTTTTTGAGAACTTTAAAAAAAAATTCTTTTTTATCCTTCTCACGGATATTTGTCTTTTTATTTTAACCTTCCTCTCTCTCTCTCTCTCTATATATATATATATATATATATATATATATAGAGAGAGAGAGAGAGAGAGAGAGAGAGAGAGAGAGAGAGAGCGAGAGAGAGAGAGAGAGAGAGAGAGAGAGAGAGAGAGAGAGAGAGAGAGAGAGAGAGAGAGAGAGAGAGAGAGAGAGAGCGAGAGAGAGAGAGAGAGAGAGAGAGAGAGAGAGAGAGAGAGAGCGAGAGAGAGAGAGAGAGAGAGAGAGAGAGAGAGAGAGAGAGAGAGAGAGAGAGAGAGAGAGAGAGAGCGCGATCCAAGAATCGAACCCGTGTTATGATATAGGATATACCACAATTGGTATCAGAGCTTATGGGATGATTAGATCGTGTGTATGTGCGAATTTGTGCTTGATTTAGCTCGACAAGTGTGCTATAAAAAGTTTTAGCTCGTTTTTTAAATCTCCGAATTTTGTTGTTTTGTAATATGAAGTTTGGGTGTTTCTAGTTGCTAGTACCTTGTGGAGTAATGTGTTGCTCAATCGTAATCAAGCAAGATCGTTTTAAAAGGTTATATTTATAGGTGATTTTGTGTGAAAAACGTCGTTGTTCTTCGTGGAGAGTTGCCAGAATTTCTTCACGGCGGTTTGGTGAAAAATAGTATTTTATTTAGTAGGTTACCAACTCTCTGACACACAGCGGGTTGCTTGAGTGGCGAGTTGCTAAAGCGGCGAGTTGTTACTAAGCAGCGGTTTGCTTACCGGCGGGTTGAATAGGCGGCGAGTTGCTCAAAGAGGCGAGTTGTTAATACACAGCGGTTTGCTTAACAGCGGTTTGACCAGGTTGTCAGCGGGTTGAATATTTTAAACAACTAACTCCTTAAGGAAACTCTGGCGGTTTGAAAACTCTACGGCGGTTTGATCAAAATATTCTTCGCGGCGGGTTGATTAACTCTTCGCGGCGGGTTGCTTGGCAGCGAGTTGTGTTCAGCGAGTTGCCTTAAAATTCCACCGGCGGGTTACTTATTTCTTTGCAGCGGTTTGAAAACTCTACAGCGGTTTGATCAAAATATTCTTCGCGGCGGGTTGATTAACTCTTCGCGGCGGGTTGCTTGGCAGCGAGTTGTGTTCAGCGAGTTGCCTTAAAATTCCACCGGCGGGTTACTTACTTCTTTGCAGCGGTTTGATAGCCTTTGGCGGCGAGTTGAGCTTCTGCCCTCAAAATTTGAAACACTTCAAACTCGGGATTCAATATCACTAAAACAAAACACGTACACATTAACCTCACCACTTTTAACGTACACTCACTAATCATTGATCGATCAAAACATATCATATCATAATAATACAAGATGTCTAGAATGCAAGAAGACATCCAGTATGCAGGTTCTGATACACGCCCACCTATGCTTGACAGAACAGACTTTGAATCTTGGCAACAACGTATTCGTCTGTACTGTCTAGGAAAGGATAATGGAGAGAATATTATGAAGTCCATTAAAGAAGGACCATTTCAGATGGGAACGGTTTCAGATGTTATTACTGGAGGAACTGAGGGAGCAGAGAAAATTTTGATCCCTAACAAATTTATGATTATTTCTCTCATTGTTTCCCCTCACAAAACCTATATGAACTTTCAAATAGCAAACTATGTCTTTTTTTAGGCAAGACCAAGTTTTCAAGGGTGTTGCTATTAGTATTGTAAGAACAAAATAACAAAAACTTTGGATTTTGATTTAAAGAAATTATAGATGAATGTTTTGGTTTATTTGTGAAAGTTAGTGTAAAAGAACTAGGGTTGTAAACGAATTGAACTTTCAACAAACATTTCATGAGTCTTTAGGTAAAAATTTCTATTATATTCGTTCATTTATTAAATGAACGCACATGAATAATATTTTACGCTCGATTAGTTAAATAAACAAATGTGAACAAAATAGACGCCCGTTCATTTATGTTTGTTAACGTCCAATTATGCGCTCATTAAAGTTCATTTATGTTCATTCACTTGTTTATGTTCGTATGTCATAGCTTTTAATTATATAGTTTTAAGATTGGTTTTTTTAAGCATACAACACTTATAGAAAACACACATTTTAGTTAGAATCAAACACACATTTTTCTCTCTCCTATCACATTCAAACCAGTCAAACTGTTTGAATTTCAAAAGTGGAGAGGCCATGGGGATTTCAAAAGATTCTCTTCATTTGATCGATCTTCTTTAGCCTGTTTGATTATCATTCATCAAATAACGCTCGATTTAAGTGATCTAATCTTGATTAATGCTCCCTTAATTCATAGATCAGATTCGACGTATTTTTTAGGGTTAGGATTTCGAATTTTTTGATCCTCTAATTCTGATTGAATATCATTCATTTGATTTTTGAGTTTTTAGGGTTGGTTCTTTTTGATCGGGTCCTTAATTGTTCTTTATTTGAATCACATAACATTAGGTTATTGGGTTTTCGATTACTGTCCATTGTTTCAAGATAATTAATGAGTACTCGGTTAGAGTAAACAAGGTAAAGGTCTCTATGAACGAGTCAACATAGCGATTACCATATCAATCCTCCTATTACAAGTCCCGCCTATACAAGACTTGTAACATTTAGATTCATACATAATCCCATGTAAACAGAATTATAACGGCCTCCGTGTAATACGATATTATATAAAGTTATGAAGAAAATAATATTCTTAGAGACCATTGTTTAACTTACAATGTCTGATAACGAAGTGAGACCATTGCGCAACACACAATGTCTGACGAGTAGAACGAGACCATTGTGCAACTCACAATGTCTAAGAAACGCTCTGGTATTTATATAAATAACTCTTATATAAATAAGCGTACGATATACGCGAAAAGAATGCAAGCATATATATTATATATATGTATATGTATGTCACGTAAGCACTTAACGTAACAAGTAATGTAAGCACATAAGCAAGTAGCGTGTATGCACTTTGAAAACGTTTGATGTGATGCAATATTTGTGAAAACGGTTATAGTCTAGGGTAAAATATGCAACCTAGTTCTCTATAACCAGTGCTCTGATACCAATCTGTAACACCCCCAAAAATACAACAACGCAGCGGAATACCACTTTGGGGAGTTACTTCATAATACGCAACACTAGATACAAGAGAACGACCTCTAGGTGTCGTTTGAAAAATAACATTTGTTGATTTAATAAAAATCTGAATTTAATATAACATTTGTCCCATAATTGCATCACAATGAAAAGCTTGTATGTATAGACTCCAATGCACTTCAAGAAATCCGAGCATATAATTTACCTGAGAAAAACATGCTTAAAACGGTCAACATAAAGTTGGTGAGTTCATAGGTTAGTTTAAGTATGAATGTAAGTTTCAACAAATATATTTATCCACTGTGTCATCACAGTACCATGTAAAATGTTTATAAAATATGCACGACCCATTTTATGTCACCAAAAGTACCAATATTATCCTAAAGAATGCACGACACATTTTATGTCACCAAAAGTACCAATCTTATCCCAAAGATTTATAAAGAATGCATGACACATTTTATGTCACCAAAAGTACCAATCTATCCCCTAATATTGTTTATAAAGAATGCATAATACATTTTATGAACAAAATTGAGTCACTATATAAATTCTGTGACATTTCCCGCACTATACGAATTTCCGTGCCTGCACTATATAAACTTCGTGCCATGTTGGGGAGGCCCGAAGGTCCCAACAATATAATCCGACATGTTATAACGTTCGTTCCCAGTGATTGCTAGTCACCCGAACGGGGGTTGTCAATCCCGAATAGATCTATAATGTTCGTTTACCAAGTGATCGCTAATCACCCGAACAGGGATCCACATCCGAATAGATCTATTTCATAACATTCGCGCTCACCCTCCAAGTGATTTACAGTTCATGACGCTGTGACGTAGACTTGTATGTACCCTAATTTTGGGCAGTGATACAATTACTTGCGTATATATATACTCCCGTTACCGGTGTCCCCTCCAAGAACACCCGGGCAGTAATGTAAAAATATGTACTCCCGTTACCTGTGTCCCCTCCAAGAACACCCGGGCAATAATTTTATTGTTATCAATTCAATCAGCCTAAGCTAATCTGAAGAACATTTCAAATGTAAAGTATGCATTTGTGACCAAAAATGAAGTCAAATAATGTATCCCATAGCGAACTATGCAAATAAGTATGTAAACCAATTCGTAAACAATCCTGTAAATGCATTTGTAAACAAGCATGTTCTCACCCCAAATATGTGTAAAACGAGTAAAACGTGGGGCTATAAACTCACAAATCTTAAAACAATCGCATTGTTGAGAGAAAGATAACCAAATATAAGATTTTTGTAGACAAGCATGTACCCCCTCGCAAGGTTATAAAACATCAAAATATAGAAAAAGCGAGGCCTAATTAACTCACATTGATTAAAGGACCACGTCAATTATCCAATAAATCACCCTGAATCTGGCAACTATCTCGACCACGACCTATAATAATGTCCGGTTCGATTATAAATACATCGAACAAAATATATACAACGATGCTTACATCGTACCACGAAATCATACATATTTTTATATGTATGCAGTCATATATACATGTGATGAGAAATCCACTTGCGCGTCTTTAAACCTTAACCCTTAGTATATTTTATGAATATATACTATTTTCCGTCCAATTCTAACTTATCTCAATTTCTAAAGCTGATAAGCCTCGCGGCAAAGTAAAATGCCATTACGAACAACTTTCGTGTTTCGCCGGAAGGCTGAAACGGACTCGAAAGTGATCAAATCATTTAATTAATAAATCTGTCATTTTTAATATTTATTAAAAATAACCTATTTTATAACTAAAGTGTATATTCTGATTTTGACCCAGTTTCTTCGTTAATAAGAGTTAGAAGTCCCGTTTTATGTCTAAACGTCCGTATAATTATAAGTTGTTATATTTTGTAAATCAAAATATAATTTATCAACATCTCGATTCCCGAATCTTATGTTTCGATTTTTGATATTTATTATTCGGTATAAAAGGTGTAAATGTCCATTTTTGGTCCAACTCTCGTCTCAGATATATCCAATATCACTTATACATTAATATCAGTCTCGTTTCAATATTCATATCGTATTTTACTTAGACCGCGCAATTTAATATTTTTCATCACATTATATATATCAATTAAATGAAACAATTTAATATATTTTCGCGTTAACTTAAACTCACTTATTTCGGTGTCATCACACTCAAACGCACGCACCCAGCTGATGGACAGCCAAACGCACCCTTGTGCGTGGCTGTTAAGCCAAACGCCCCCTTAGGCTATTTTGACAGCCAAACGCACCCTTGTGCGTTTCTGTCTAACCCAAACACACCCTTGTGTGTTATAACCCTACACAAACACGCCCTCTGCGGCTGTTTTGAACACAAAACCAACGCACCCTTTACCGGCTGAAAACATAACCAAACACATCCACAACCTCGACGCACCCCGGCTGTCCCAAACAAACGCACCTACTCGGGTTCAACACAAACCCGACGCACCCTTGTCGTGTTACATACCAACCGAACACACCCACTGTTGGGGCTACGGCTGAGCCACCAAAACAAACACCCTTCGGGGTGTTATACAAACCAACACGCACCCTACTTGGTTAACCATAAACCAAACGCAGCCGTGCTGCTGACTTCGCAACCAAAACGCAGCCTAGCTGCTGGTATAACAAACCCGACGCAACCCCCCTCCCTTTTTCACTTATAACTAACCAAACATCCCTAGGTTGTTAAACCCAACCCGACGCACACCCCCACCCCGGCTGTCAACCCGACCCAACCAACAAACCAACACCCCCTTGGTGTTTATAACAGCCAACCGCACCCTTTTGTTGCAAACCAAACGCCCCCTTCTCGCGGGTTTTATAACCGGCTGTCACCACAACCCAACCCGAACACCCCTTCGTTTTTATGACCATAACCCGAACCCACCCACACCTTTTTCTTTATAAACCAAACCAACTCACCTTGGTTGGTTTTTCTGTCGAGCCCAAAACGCACCCCGGGCTGCGGCTGTGATGATGATGATGGCGATTTTATGATGATGATGATGATGTAGATGGTGGGTTGCGGCTGTGGTGGGGTGGTACGGTGGTGGTGCGGCGCGTGAGAGAGAGTGGTAGTGGGGATCGGATAGATCGGCCCACGAGGAGCCTTTTTGGTCTTGCCGGAAAAATCCCGCCGGAAAAGTTTTCCGGCGGCGGCGCAAGGTGGCCGGCGGTGGGAGGTGGTGGCCGGCTGAAATGGGGAAGAAGGGAGAGAGAGAGGTGTATTAAGTTTGTGTGTGTGAGTAATGTGAGAGTGAAATGAATAAATAAAAAAAAAATGTATAAGTTTATATATATATATATTTAAAATGAAAAGTTATAATAGTTTAGGGGTAAAAAGTGTAACATTTTTGTTATACTTTTATAAATATCGGTTCGGGACTCATTTGAGCGACTTAACAAATGATTCAAATCTCGAAACTTGCGCCATTGTTTTTAAAATCATTTTTCCGATAAAAATGAGTATTTATTTGATAATATTTCATAAATATTTTATAACATTTTATAAAATATCTGTTATTCAATTTATGAGCCGGTTTCGCTCCGTCCGAAATAAAAATGAATTTCAACTCGAATAGTCGCGTTTTCCAAAAACGCTTTTAATTAAAAATGATGAATAATTTATTTAATATTTTTATTAAATAAATACTGATAATTAAAAACAAATTTAATTGTTTTTGTGTGTCCGCGTTGTATATTGTTCGAATAATGTTTGCGGTGCTGTTTTAGCCCTTTTCGGCTCGTTTCCAGGTCTCGGGCAAAACTAAAAAGTTGTCAGGAATGTCATTCCACATCAAATTGCTTTAGAGTCCGAGTCGTGAAAACGTGATTTAGATGATCGTTCTTATAAGTCAAGCCAGACCCAAAAAGTCAAAGATTGACATCGTCAATCTAAATTCGAAAATTCTCGGATGTTACATTTCCAGCATGTGAGGCTTGCGTATTTGGGTGGCCTATGGGTTATGATTAAGCTGACATCGGTCCAGACCAAAATGAGATTTATGAAACATGTTGGTGTTGCGTCTTGGTTTAGTCAATTATGTAAGGCCCAGTCGGATTTTGTATCTAGGGAGAGGATTGTTTGGATTGATGTAGAGGGAGTCCCTCTACACGCCTGGTCGCGACCTACTTTCTCTAAGATTGGGTCCCGTTGGGGTGAGGTGATAGAACTTGAAGATAACAAGGAGGATGTTTTGCTCGTAAACTATTTGTATTAAACGAAATTTGAGACAATATTCCTTGAGAATTCAAGATTATTTTCGAGCAAAATTTTTTGTTATAGATCTAAGGGATTTATTCTTGGTCTCTGACGTTTAATGATAAATAAGGAAGTGATAATTATCTTAGGACGATTATGTTAACGGTGCTGAAGAGATAGACGGTGACATTAGAAAGCAGATGGAATTGGACGACAGAAACTGATATTGAAAGTTGTGGTCTGAATACAGTTTTGATGATAAGGCTGATTCTTTGGGGGCATGAACATACTCAGAATCTGTCACCCAACGAGAAGGAGAATTCTAGCGATCCATTTAACCTTTACAATCTTCTTAATAAACGTGACAAAGGCGAGGCAAATTCTGGTTTGGATTCAAGTATTCCTTTCCCACCTAGATTTACACCTAAGAGAGAATTCCAACATGTTGATGCACAGGAGGGTCAAGGTATGGAAAATTCTTTGTCTAAACATCGCTCGTAAGGGTCTCAGTTCTTCTCGTTTGGAGGATGCTCAACCCCTTAATGAACATGCTTCCCCTAGTATCGATTCCAAAAAAAGGTGGGTTCTCGATATTAGAGGTTATAGATCTATATGATTTCAAAGTTTGTCAATCTATGGGAATCACTATAAGAAGAATGATGGAATGCCATGAGATAAAATTTTGGATCACAAGAGCTCACGGTGGTTTCAAATGAATTGTTTATCTTTAAACGTTTAAGGCCTAGGATCCAAGGCTAAGAAAGATTGGATTAGGGAGTTAAACAATAAACACAAGGTGAATTTCCTTTCTGTTTAAGAAACCAAGTTGGATTGTATTTCTGATATGGATAATTTTTTGGTTAAAGTATTATGGTTAACTATAGTTCGAGTATACAATTGAGCAAAGCAAGTTGTGAATCTGTGGTATTTTAATGTGTATGGGAATCCAAGTGTCTTCCGTAAAGAGTCATCATGTTGTCCTCGGACCAATTTTGTAGCTTTATATAAGGTCATGGTTTCTAATCAGGAAAAATTACTTGTGAGTCTATATATGCCCCTCAGTCTATACTAGCAAGCGTTCGCTTATGGAGCTTACGTTCATCCCGTATTAGACGTTTGGGATTGTCATTGTAAGGGTTATGGCGATTTTAATGAAGTTAGATACATGGAGGATCGTTTGTGTTCAGTTGTACAATGCTCAAGTGCTAATAATTTAATAATTTATATCAAAATCTCGGGCTCGTTGAAATCCAATTGGAAGGGTACTCTTTTACTTGGTCTCTCAGTCGGCTAAGAAGATGAGTAAATTAGATCGTTTTTTTGTTCGATGGGATTAATCTCTTTATTCCCATCATCTTTCTGTATTTGTCTTGATAGGCCACCTCTCAATCAATTAGACCAATCTACTCGAGGAAGTGGTTTCACTGATTATGGGACCTATCCCCTTTTCGGGTTTACCACTCTTGGTTTAGTTTACAGGGCTTCGATCAAATGGTGTTGGAAACTTGGAATAATATTGATCTTGATGATAAAAATAAGATGGTTCGATTCAAGAAGAAATTACAAATCCTGAAAAAGGAGATACGTTCATGGGTTAATGATTGCAAAAAGAATCAATCTGGTCGTCTTGTGGATCTCCGTTCCAAGCTGTGTCATATTGACAAAGTTATTGATCAAGGGGGCGTAAATGATGATATTCTTCTGACGCGGTTAGATTTATTAAAAAAATACATGATATTAAGTCTTCCGACGCTCGTGACTATATGCAAAAGGCTAAGATTCAGTGGGCTATTGAGGGCGATGAAAACTCAAATTTTTTTCATGGAATCATTAATCGTAAACGAGCGAATTTGGCTATTAAAGGTGTTTATGGTTGATGGTCGAATGGTGGATGATCCCTGTCGTGTCAAAGAAGAATTTCGTTTGCATTTTGCTAATCGGTTTCGAGCCCCGGCTGCCAACAGATGTAAACTTAACTATACTGACCACGCGCAAACTCACCCCTATTTTATATGTAAATAAACATAGACATATATAAACACATAACAAGGATCAGAATCCACAAAATCAATGAAACCAAAAGTAGTATAGAGTATCTCCGAGTCGTTTATCCCCAACGAGGCTTGAAATGGAAAATCGAAAGACGGTGAATTGAAAATCGAAAGACGAATTGATACTCGATGTTTGAATATGACAAGGATTGATTGGGTACTAACACTAATAAGCAAACGCACGAGAAGAGGAGCAAAGAAAATAAACTAAAGTAGGCCTAAAAGCTAGGAATGGCAAAAACACTTAACGCTTTTATACTAAGACACAAATAAGCTCAAAAATGAGCTAAACCAACTCTAAATAAGCAAATTCAAGAAGCAATTAAGCTAAATAAGCAGGACAAACTCAGCAGTACTAACAACAGTACTATCATTATTAACTAACAGTACTAACTTGGAGTTAGTACTGCTAGTTATAAGTTAGTACTGTTAGTTAAAGGTTAGTACTGCTAGCTTAAAAAAACACAATGAAACAAGAAATAAGCAAATAAGCTAAAACAGATATTTAACTAACCCTAATAAGCAAACGGGCATAAGAATAAGCAACTAGATTAGACCAAAATGGCAAATAAGCTAAAAGCTACAATCTGATCAACTACTAAAATTGCTTTGAAAATGCGAATAAGCTTAAATAAGCTTACTCCTAAAGACAGTGAAGGAAAATGGTTTAATCTACTCTAAAAAGCTAAGGAAATCTTAAATAAGTAGAAATAATAAGCTGATAAGCTAAGATGAACCACCAGTACTAACAGTACTAAGTACCAGTACTAACTTGGAGTTAGTACTGTTAGCTTTAAGTTAGTACTGCTACCTTTAAAAGTTCCAAAAGTGAACTAACAGTACTAACTTGGAGTTAGTACTGCTAGTTGTAAATACCCCTTAAAGTTTTCAAAAATCATTATTCTTTTTATTTTAAGCTGATTTGATCCTAAATTTATTAAAAACAGATTATCAAACAATAAAATTAGGCATTTATAAGCAGACTTCAATCAAGAATAAGCACTTAAATAAGCTGAATTAATCTAACAGTTTTAACAAATGAACTAACAGTACTAACTAAAAAGGTTACACAAACTGTTTCTAGACTTACAATTAAGCAAGATAAGCACTAAACATCATGATAAAGCATAAATAAGCAAATGTAAGTAACAATTAAACACTAATGAGTAGTTCTACAATAAATAGGAAAAATAAGAAAAAGAGAAACTTACAACACCCTTGCTCAAAACAGGGTCAAACAAAGAATCTACAAGCTCTAGCTTGAATAAATCAAGCTAGCCACTGAATCAGCAACGATCTCGACCACACCTATAATTATGTCGTTTCGAATTATAATACACGTACTAAATATGATCAACGATGCGTACATCGTACCACGAAATCATATCATATATTATATGTATGCATCATATATACATTGATAGAAATCCACTTTGCGCGTCATTAACCTTAACCCTAGTATAATTTATGAATAAATACTATTTTCCGTCCAATTTAACTTATCTAATTTCTAAAGCCATAACCTCGCTGTCAAAGTAACATGCGATTACGAACAACTTTCGTGTTTCGTCGGAAGGCTGAAACGGAACTCGAAGAGATCAAAACATTTATTAATAAATATGTCATTTTAATAAATTATTAAAAATAACATATTTTAAATAACTAAATGTATAATCTGATTGACCCAGTTTCTTCGTTAATAAATTTAGAAGTCCCGTTTTATGTCTAAACGTCCGTCAAAATATAATTTGTTATATTTAATAAATCAAAATATAATTTATCAACATCTCGATTCCCGAATCTTATGTTTCGATTTTTGATATTTATTATAACGTTATAAAAGGTGTAAATAGTCCATTTTTGTCCAACCCTCGTTCAAATATGTCTAACATCACTTATACATTAATCATCAGTCCCCGTTTTTAAATATTTTAAACGTATTTTAACTTAACCATCCGCATTTAAAATTTTCATCACATTATATATTCAATTAATGAAACAATTTAATATATTTTCGCGTTAACTTAAACTCACTTATTTCGGTGTCATCACACTCAAACGCACGCACCCAGCTGATGGACAGCCAAACGCACCCTTGTGCGTGGCTGTTAAGCCAAACGCCCCCTTAGGCTATTTTGACAGCCAAACGCACCCTTGTGCGTTTCTGTCTAACCCAAACACACCCATGTGTGTTTTATAACCCTACACAAACACGCCCTCTGCGGCTGTTTTGAACTCAAAACCAAGCACCCTTTACCGGCTGAAAACATAACCAAACACATCCACAACCTCGACGCACCCCGGCTGTCCCAAACAAACGCACCTACTCGGGTTCAACACAAACCCGACGCACCCTTGTCGTGTTACATACCAACCGAACACACCCACTGTTGGGGCTACGGCTGAGCCACCAAAACAAACACCCTTCGGGGTGTTATACAAACCAACACGCACCCTACTTGGTTAACCATAAACCAAACGCAGCGTGCGGTGCTGACTCGCAACCAAAACGCAGCCTAGCTGCTGGTATAACAAACCCGACGCAACCCCCCTCCCTTTTTCACTTATAACTAACCAAACATCCCTAGGTTGTTAAACCCAACCCGACGCACACCCCCACCCCGGCTGTCAACCCGACCCAACCAACAAACCAACACCCCTTGGTGTTTATAACAGCCAACCGCACCCTTTTGTTGCAAACCAAACGCCCCCTTCTCGCGGGTTTTATAACCGGCTGTCACCACAACCCAACCCGAACACCCCTTCGTTTTTATGACCATAACCCGAACCCACCCACACCTTTTTCTTTATAAACCAAACCAACTCACCTTGGTTGGTTTTTCTGTCGAGCCCAAAACGCACCCCGGGCTGCGGCTGTGATGATGATGATGGCGATTTTATGATGATGATGATATAATGTAGATGGTGGGTTGCGGCTGTGGTGGGGTGGTACGGTGGTGGTGCGGCGCGTGAGAGAGAGTGGTAGTGGGGATCGGATAGATCGGCCCACGAGGAGCCTTTTTGGTCTTGCCGGAAAAATCCCGCCGGAAAACTTTTCCGGCGGTGGCGCAAGGTGGCCGGTCGGTGGAGTGGTGCCGCTGAAATGGGGAAGAAGGGAGAGAGAGAGGTGTATTAAGTTTGTGTGTGTGAGTAATGTGAGAGTGAAATGAATAAATAAAAAAAAAATGTATAAGTTTATATATATATATATTTAAAATGAAAAGTTATAATAGTTTAGGGGTAAAAAGTGTAACATTTTTGTTATACTTTTATAAATATCGGTTCGGGACTCATTTGAGCGACTTAACAAATGATTCAAATCTCGAAACTTGCGCCATTGTTTTTAAAATCATTTTTCCGATAAAAATGAGTATTTATTTGATAATATTTAATATTTTATAACATTTTATAAAATATCTGTTATTCAATTTATGAGCCGGTTTCGCTCCGTCCGAAATAAAAATGAATTTCAACTCGAATAGTCGCGTTTTCCAAAAACGCTTTTAATTAAAAATGATGAATAATTTATTTAATATTTTTATTAAATAAATACTGATAATTAAAAACAAATTTAATTGTTTTTGTGTGTCGCTTGTATATTGTTCGAATAATTTTTGATCGGTGCTTGTTTAGCCCTTTTCGGCTCGTTTCCAGGTCTCGGGCAAAACTAAAAAGTTGTCAGGAATGTCATTCCACATCAAATTGCTTTAGAGTCCGAGTCGTGAAAACGTGATTTAGATGATCGTTCTTATAAGTCAAGCCAGACCCAAAAAGTCAAAGATTGACATCGTCAATCTAAATTCGAAAATTTCGGATGTTACATTTTCCACATGTAGGCTTGCTTATTTGGGTGGCCTATGGGATTATGAATAAGCTGAACATCGTCCCAGACCAAATGAGAATTTAGAAACATGTTTGGTGTTGCGTCTTGGTCTAGTCAATTATGTAAGGCCCATTCGGATTTTTGGTATCTAGGAGAGGATTGTTTAGGATGATGTAGAGAGAATCCTCTCTACAACCCTTGTACGCGACCTACTTTCTCTAGATATGGTTCCCGTTGGTGGGTGAGGTGATAAGACACTTGAAGAAAAACAAGAGGATTGTTTGCTCGTAAACGTATCTGTATTAAGACGAAATTTGAGGACAATATTCTTGAGAAATTCAAGATTATTGTTCGAGGCAAAATTTTTGTTATAAGAGCTAAGGAGTTATTCATTTGGTCTCTGACGTTTAATGATAATAAGGAAGTTGATAATTATTCTGAGGACGATTCTGTTAACGGTGCTGAAGAGATAAATGGTGACATTAGTAAGCAGATGAATTTGGACGACAAAACTGATATTGAAGGTGTGTCTGATACAGTTTTTGATGATAATGCTGATTCTTTGGGGCATGAACATACTCAGAATCTGTCACCCAACGAGAAGGAGAATTCTTAGCGATCCATTTAACCTTTACAATCTTCTTAATAAACGTATAAAAAAAAAAAAAAAAAAAAGAAACAAAGGCGAGGCAAATTCTGGTTGGGATTTTTTTTTTCCCCCCCCCAAAGTATTCCTTCCCACCTAGATTTACACCAAGAGAGAGAATTCCAACATGTTGATGCACATGAGTGTCAGTATGGAGAAATTCTTTGTCTAAAGAGTTCGCTCGGAAGGTCATCAGTTCTCACTTGTGTTATTTTTTTGTTTTTTTTTTGTTTGAGATGCTCAACCCCTTAATGAACATGCTTCCCCTAGTATCGATTCCAAAAAAAAGCAGGTGGCTCGATATTGGAGGTTATAGACGATATGATTAAATGTTTGGTGCAATCAAGTGGGTTCACCTATAAAGAAATGTATGAAATTACATGAGAAAATTATTGGATCACAAGGAGCTCACGGTGGTTTCAAATGAATTGTTTATCTTTAAACGTTTAAGGCCTAGGATCCAAGGCTAAGAAAGATTGGATTAATGAGTTAAACAATAAACACAAGGTGAATTTCCTTTCTGTTTAAGAAACCAAGTTGGATTGTATTTCTGATATGGATGTTAAAGTGTTATGGGGTAACTATAAGTTCGAGTATACTATTAGCAAAGCAGTTGGGAATTCTGGTGGTATTTTATGTGTATGGGATCCAAGTGTCTTCCGTAAAGAGCATCATGTTGTCTCGGACAATTTTGTAGCTTTATATAGGTCATGGGTTTCTAATCAGGCAAAATTACTTGTGGTGTCTATATATGCCCCTCAGTCTATCACTAGCAAGCGTTCGCTATGGAGCTACATTTCATCCCTTATTAGCCGTTGGGATGGTCATTGTATGGTTATGGGCGATTTTAATGAAGTTAGATACATGGAGGATCGTTTGGGTTCAGTGTACAATGCGCAAGGTGCTAATGAATTTAATAATTTTATATCAAACTCGGGGCTCGTTGAAATCCAATTGGAAGGGTACTCTTTTACTTGGTCTCTTTAGTCGGCTAAGAAGATGAGTAAATTAGATCGTTTTTTTGTTTCGGATGGTTTACTCTCTTTATTCCCTCATCTTTCGGGTATTTGTCTTGATAGGCACCTCTCGGATCATAGACCAATCTTACTTCGGGAAGTGGTCACTGATTATGGGCCTTCCCCTTTTCGGGTTTACCACTCTTGGTTTAGTTTACAGGGCTTCGATCAAATGGTGTTGGAAACTTGGAATAATATTGATCTTGATGATAAAAATAAGATGGTTCGATTCAAGAAGAAATTACAAATCCTGAAAAAGGAGATACGTTCATGGGTTAATGATTGCAAAAAGAATCAATCTGGTCGTCTTGTGGATCTCCGTTCCAAGCTGTGTCATATTGACAAAGTTATTGATCAAGGGGGCGTAAATGATGATATTCTTCTGACGCGGTTAGATTTATTAAAAAAATTACATGATATTAAGTCTTCCGACGCTCGTGACTATATGCAAAAGGCTAAGATTCAGTGGGCTATTGAGGGCGATGAAAACTCAAATTTTTTTCATGGAATCATTAATCGTAAACGAGCGAATTTGGCTATTAAAGGTGTTATGGTTGGAGGCGATGGTGATGATCCCTGTCGTGTCAAAGAAGAATTTCGTTTGCATTTTGCTAATCTGTTTCGAGCCCCGGCTGCCAACAGATGTAAACTTAACTATACTGACCACGCGCAAACTCACCCCTATTTTATATGTAAATAAACATAGACATATATAAACATATAACAAGGATCAGGATCCACAAAATCAATGAAACCAAAAGTAGTATAGAGTATCTCCGAGTCGTTTTTCCCTAACGAGGCTTGAAATGGAAGATCGAAAGATGATTGACGATTGATGTTTGAATATGACAAAGATTTGATTTAGTATTAAACCTAAAAAGCAAATGCAAACAAAGATAGACAAGGAAAATAAACTAGAACAAGCATAAAAGCTAAAAATGGCAAAAAAACACTTAAAACTTTTTAAGCTAAGACACAAATAAGCTCAAATAAGCTTAAGACAAAACAAAATAAGCTGGACTAACTCTAAATAAGCAAATTCAGCAAGCAATTAAGCTAAATAAGCAGGACAAACTCAGCAGTACTAACAATAGTACTACCAGTATTAACTAACGGTACTAACTTGAAGTTAGTACTGCTAGTTATAAGTTAGTACTGTTAGTTAAAAGTTAGTACTGCTAGCTTAAACAAAACACAATGAAACAAGAAATAAGCAAATAAGCTAAAACAGATAATTAACTACCCCTAATAAGCATTCAGGTATAAGAATAAGCAACTAGATTAGATTAAAAATAGCAAATAAGCTAAAAAGCTACAAACTGATACACTATTAAAAATACTTTGAAAAGGAAAATAAGCTTAAATAAGCTTACTCCTAAAGACAGTAAAGGAAAATGGTTTAATCTACTCTAAAAAGCTAAGGAAATCTTAAATAAGCAGAAATAATAAGCTGATAAGCTAAAATGAACCACCAATACTAACAGATTTAACTAACGGTACTAACTTAGTACTGCTAGCTTTAAGTTAGTACTACTAGCTTTAAGAGTTCCAAAAATGAACTAGCAGTACTAACTTAGGGTTAGTACTGCCAGTTGAAAATATCCCTTAAAGTTTTCAAGAATCATTCTTTATTTTATTTTAAGCTGGCTAAATCCTAAATTATTTAAAACAGATTATCAAATGACAGAATAAGATATTTTTAAGTAGACTTCAATTGAGAATAAGCACTTAAATAAGCTGAATTAGTCTAGCAGTATTAACTCAAAACTAACAGTTTAATCAAATGAACTAACAGTACTAACTAACAAAGAGATACAAACTATTCTTAAACTAACAACTAAGCAAGATGAGCACTAAACATACTGATAAAGAACAAATAAGTAACATAAGTAACAATAAAGCACTAATAAGCAGTTCTACAGTAAATAAAAAAGTTAAGAAAAAGAGAGACTTACAACACCCTTGCTTAAAACAGGGTCAAACAAAGAATCTACAAGCTCTAGCTTGTACAAAACAAGCTAGTGAGAGTCCATAAACCCATCCAGAACTGGCTTATCATCCATAAAATAAGCTGTGGTATATTTGAGTGTAATTTTTGTGATTAACTACTTCACTTTTTATCTTTACTTAATGAAAACAGCTTATGTACTGATAGCTTTTTGAACACAAAACAACACAATTAAGGAACTTAGCACTTGGAATTGTAAATTGACTTTAAAAACTCAAATTGCATTAAAACTTGAAAGTGTTACAAAGCTGAAAGTAAAAGCTGTAAATGACTTAAAAATTAAGCTAGGATTAAAAACTAAAATTAAGAACTAAGATGCCTCAAAGGCTTACAAAAGGCTCTATTTATAGCCGTATTCCTTCCATCTCTTTGACTTGCAGTCTTGTGCTTCTTTTGTGAGAGAAAAAACCAAGTGTCTTTTGTGGAGGCGATTTCTAAAGCAAATCCCAGCCTTTAATTTCTTTTGTGCTTCTTTTGAGTCAATCATAGCCATTGAAAATACTTAGGAAAGGTGAGGGATTGCCAACATGGCCTTTATACAGCTAGGGGGAAATAGTAGGGTGGATGAAATGATTTTGGCTAGGGTGTCGAGTAGTTTTGCAGGGAAGAAGTATGGGAGGACATCCCCTAGTTGTATTTGGGTTTGTTGGGCGGGAAAGATTCCTTTTTGGGTAAGTTGACAGCTTGGTCCCCTAAAGACCCTTATAACTTCAAGTGCAATCTTTGCCGGTTTGGCAATTTGACCCTTGTCTTGTTATTTATAATACAACTGAGGTATTGCAATTATATCCCTCAAGTTGTATTTTCTTCACTTGTGTTGACTTTGACTTTGTCCTTCCATTCCATGCTTTGTTTTGCTTGTTTTTTGCCTTTCTTTTTGTTCCTTTTCCTTGATATCTGTTTCCTGGCATAATACAAAAAGCAAACATACAAATAACAATGTATATTTGGTATGTTTTAGTCATTAAGTCGCGTTTTTAATGGAGAATGATAGTGTAATTAAGCACATAATGGGTAATGATTGCCAATAAGAATCAATCTGGTCGTCTGTTGGATCTACGTTCCAATCTGTGTCATAATTGACAAAGTTATATGATCAAGGTGGCTAATGATGATATTCATCTGACGCTTAGAATTTATTAAAAAAAATACATGATATTAATACTTCCGACGCTCGTGACTAATATGCAAAAGGCTAAGTTCATTGGGCAATTGAGGGCGATGAAAACTCCAAAAAATTATTTCATGGAAATTAATCGTAAACGAGGCGAATTTGGCTATTAAAGTGTTATGGTTGATGGAGAATGGGTGGATGATCCCTGTCGTGTCAAAGAAGAATTTCGTTTGCATTTTGCTAATCGGTTTTTGACAACTAGGTTCAAAATATGAGCCATACATCTTACGTGAAAGTGTTTACCATCATCATACTTAGTTGGTAAATTTTCTAACAAGTATTCAAGAGCTTTGTCATTTGAAGCAATGTTATCAACCGTCATGGTCATAACATTCTTTATACCCCATCCGTTTATGCATTCCAAAAAAAAATATGGGCCCTACCAAAATATCTACGCCTCTATGCTATGGATTGGACTAAAAATTGATTATTCTTTTGTGCATTAACCAATTATCATCTATAAAGTGGGCAGTTAAAACCGTACAGTTTCTTCTCTACACTAGAAGTCCACATATCGGTGGTTAAATGGACCGTGGTGGAACTATTGCTTAGGAAATTGACAAGGTCTTCTCAACCTCAAGATAATACTTTGAAACATCCCTAGCAATAGTAAAGCGGAAGGGCAAATTAAACTTAGGTTGCATGTTGGTGCAAAATTTATGAAGGTCCGGGTGTTCTACAAACTTAAATGGAAGCTCTGCTAAAACAATTAGCCCAATCAATGACTTTTTGATCACTTTTTCATCATATTTCCATGTTTGTAAAGTTCCACTTGTACTACCACCCTCTACATCCCCACCAATCTTTTTCTTAAATGCTAGTTTTTTTTGTTTATTACTTTCTTCATTTGCAGGGTTCTTATCACACTTAACATAATGCCTATTCATGTTTACCGTGCCATTTTTAACGGAGTCAGCCTTGTAAACCGCAGGACACCATTTGCAATATGCCATCTTAGTGAGTACCCCGTTTTCATCAGGTTCAAACTTTGGATCAAAGTAATTCCAACACTCGGAAAACGTTTTCCTTGGTTTACTTGGGGCTTTCCTTTGGCGTTCCTTATCATTCTTTTTAATATCTTTGACATGGTTTGGCTCAGAATCCAAATCAACACCATGAACGTCTATTGTATCATCCTAAACAAACACATTAAAACAAAAATAAGTACTTATAACAATAGGATCATGCATAAAATGTAATGATGCATACATGTTAATCTAACAATAATTAATAATTGTTAATCCATGTTAATCAACTTTCTTTGGCGTTTCTCCAGTAAGAGAATGATTACACTTGCACATTAGAAAACTTAAGCACAAAATACTTAAGCACAAACTTAGCCCTACTTATAACAATGAAAAATCAGTAGCCAATAACTTAAAGCAATTGAGCAGTAGCCAAAAACATAAACATGCATATTCAATTATTGATCTATAAATTACCTAAAGCAAAAAACAAACACACCATAATAATCATAACGATCCATAATGTGTAGGTAAAAAAGACAAAAAAAACTAAAAATGTACAATATATATGTAATGAACACTTACTTCCATTGTATAGTTTTGTTGAGATGAGAATGATTCATGGTTTGTAGGTAAAGAAGACATGTCATCATCCATTGTTTAGTTTTCTGAAGTTAGGGTTTGTGATGTTTAAATTGTTTTTTTTCGTATCAGAGTACTAGGAGGAAGGAGAAATAGTAGGTGAAAATAGGTAACTGAGTTAGGCTATTCGTATTCTTAGTTTTCATATTTTCTTATATCAATCGGTTTTCATTGGGCCTAAGTCGGTTTTGTCGGTTTTCGACCCGACCCGACCCGAAACCGAAATTTCAAAAAATCACAAACCGAGAACCAAGCCGAATGTTGGTCGGTTCAGTTCGGTTCACTCGGTTCGGTCGGTTTCATCGGGTCGGTTCGGTTCTTATTCGGTTTTGCTCAGCCCTAATCATAATAACAACATCAATTCAAGTTTTGTAACCGACATGATATATTAACTTGTACAATGTGCATATAAGTGTGTATTAAATAAATTCTTAGTAATTAATAGGAGAGAAATGTACTATAAGCTTTATAAGTTGTATATGTTAAAATTAAATTTTGTGTATTTAAAAGTTGTACCATAAGTTTTAAAATTTGTATTTTTTAAAGGATAGAAATATGTTTTTGCTTTATATGTAGTAGTGATATATTTTTTATATATTTAAATACATAAAAGACCCTTAAAATATTTTAATAATATAAATAAAACACTTTTTAAGCTTAAAATAATAACTTTTTGCTAAAATTCTGTATATATAAATTTAAAAAAATATAAATATGTAATTCAAGTTATTCGGGTCAACTCAAAAACCAAACCCAATTCGAATTTGCTTTTCGGTTCAGTTAAATCTATATTCGGTTCGATTCGGTTTAATTTTTAACCCAACTAATCGAACTGAATAATCTCAACAACCCGATAATCGAACCAATAAACACGCTTACTACATATATTAAATAAAAATTTGGGTATCAAAATTCATATTGAGTTTTGCCATTAGACTTTTGACTTGATTTAATGGACATGGACATCGACCAAAGATAAGAGGATAGGCTTCTGATTTTGATTGAAGTTAGGACTTGATTTAACAAATGACTTTTTGCTGTTAGAATATGTAATGAAATGTTTGTTTACGTAATATATGTTAGTTAACAAAGTTTTAATTGTAGAATTTTTAAAAATGTGAACACACAGAAACTCAACTAAGACGTTTGATTCAATTATAGAAAAATGAAAAAAATTATAACAAATTCAAATGCTTACGCTCATTGTCGTCTTCAAGGGTGTTTAAGGTGGGCGACCGTACAAGGCCCCAAAAATTTTAGGGTCACCAAAATTTATTTCGTTAACAATTATATGCATGTGTACACATATTTTTTTTTTCAAAAGTATTTAGATAAAAAAATATCTTAAACGAGTAATATGTTAAACGTTTAGATAACTAATTTGCATTATATGTTACTAGTTGGATACCCACGCATAGCAGCGGTGGTAATTTTTTTTGACCTAACTCTCCCCACAATTCTCTACCCACTAAGTGAATTCGTTTCACAACACTTCGAATGTATTCGTGTCTGTTGTATGTGTTTGTTTGGTTTTCCCGTAGCTTTTCTGCAACACCATATTAACATCATTATTCTCGCATGTAAAAGACTTTCACACAGTCTCTTACCAATTAAACACTCTCTTCAAATGTATAAATTTTTTACAAAATAAGTTTGTATTCAAATTAAGGTTAAAGTTGTAAAACATTTAAATAAAAATAAAATAAACCCACTAAAAATATAAAAAACTAAAAATTTATAAAAATATATCAAAATGAATGTTGAATTAAAGAGAATTTTTTTAAAAAAATATGGTGAAATTATATCATAACAAAAATTAATAGATGAAAAAATATTTCAATTTGAAAATAAGGGTGATTTTTTAATTAAGATGTGACATATGTCACTCTATGATGTATTCTTTTAAAATGAGATGGATGATCAAGATTGCACCTCTTTATCTTAATTTTTGATGGACCCACAACTTAAATGCTTTATATAATAGTATAGATAAACGATGAAACTTTATATATGACATTTCTTATAGAAGTGTCTCATTATATAATTTCGTTCAAGGTCTTCAAAATTTTTATAAATTTAGAGACGACCATGCTTGTGCTTTTTAATCGCTTTGGGTGGATTATATATATACTTTAATTATCAGTGTATGTTATTAAATCTTTGATAGCAATTGATTATGGTTGTGAGGAGGGTAAAATAGTTATAAACCCTTTATAATTTATGTTTTACAAAGGAATTTATGATTTAAAGTTATTTGGTTATACTTAACTTAAAAATTAGGATATATAAAAGTAATTTGAAGTTTTGAAAGGATATTAAGGTAATTGAGAAACTTAAAAGGATATTGATATAATTATAATGTTTTTTCAAAGATATACATGTAATTCTCCTTTATAGTTATTAGGTCGATTCTTTAGAACTATGAAACCCGGATCAATTTTATAGACTGTTTAGTTGACAAAAGAATTAATTTGAATTTCAAATTTTTATAGATTACCATTTTATAAAAGAGCAGATGGAGAATAGAATTGTGGAACTTTACTTTGTTCAGACGGAATATCAACTAGCTGACATCTTCACCAAACCCTTGCCACAAGAAAGATTCAATTTCTTGATCGAAAAGCTCGGTATGCGAAGCATGTCTCTGGAAACGCTAAAATGTCTGACAGAGGACAAGACGAGTAATGGTGGTTACTCACGTTATATCCTGTATCATATGTATATAAGAAAACATAAAAACCCATAAAGATTTTTCTTTTTATACAAATTTTTCATAAAAGAAAATAAAAAATTATAAAATCTGAAAAATATACAAATATGTATATCTGACATGTCTTCTGAAGATCGATAACATTTAAGGCCTTAGAAATGTCATTTAATAATGATACGAGGCTGTAAATGAAGTTCGAGCAGAAGTTCAACAAGCTTTCAAAACATGTAAATATATGGCTTGCTATTATTTTTTATAGCAACCAGGTCATCGTCTTAAAGGCAAGTATTTCAAAAAGAAAACTTGGCCTCTCAACGGGAATTAATTTTCTTAGGCATGGTCTACTTTATGACCATGCATAGGCTTGTGTTTACTTTGCAACACAACCCGCGCTTTCTTCATACAAATTAATGTACGTGTCAGTGCATTTCTTTGTCAAAATAAGAGTAATCTTATTTTATGGTGTTGATTTTCAGAAATAAATAACCTAATCTGTAATTCATCGGTAAATGATTTTTTCATGGCATTTGACCACTCAACCAACGACTATAGCTCTTTAAATAGAAAACGGGTTATTGTTTGAGGGGGAGATAATGTTAAATTTCTTCTTCAAAAGTCATCAATAATAAAAGGAAAAAGGATTTTAAACAATAACTAAGTAATATTTTTCATAATGTTAATTAATTTAACTGATTTATGAATTTTAAACCCATGACCGTTTGATTGATAAAACATGTTGATACACCTTCACTACCGTAAAATCAAATACCATTACGTGAAAGTCTATTCAATTGGTAAACAAAATACTCGATGGAAATGCACACTTCAACTTTCGATCTTCGGAGACTCTTTGCAATCGCATATGTCTCGTCGATGACTAAATATTATACTTTAGATGATAGACCAAAGGGGAACTCCTTTCATACGAGTCTGTGTTACAAGTTTAGCTTTTCGATTATACAACCGAACAAGCGTTTTGAACTTCAGGCTCACTTAACCAAATATTGGATAAGAACACTATCGTGTTTGGCTAGCTTAGATGATATGATCGTCTAACGTAAAATCATGATTGATTCTAAGGTGTTTACGTTCATTTTTTTCTTTTTGGAAATATATGCCCGATTTGCCAGATTTTCCCGATTTAGCTGATTTTTGCTCGATTTGGCGAATTTATCCAAAAATTTGGCCGATTTCTATTCGTAAACGAGTTGACTGATTTAGCTGATTTTTGTCCAGTTTGACCGATTTGACCCATTTTTATCCCATTAATCGGTATATTGACCGATTTTTGAGCAAACCGGTTAATAAGGCCGATTAATGAAAAATTAAGGCGGTTAATCCCCGCCTAGTGCTTAGGCGCCGATTAATAGACCGCCTAGGTCAATTTTTGCAACAGTGTACATTTTTAATTTGGATGAGGATCCTCTCATGTTCAAAATGAACATGAGAGGTAATGTTGAGATGTTGTGAGTGTGTATGTGAATTAAAATATAATAAAAACTTTATATTGGTGACCCACTTTTATTTTCACACTCACACAATTTCAACATTTAACATTTACCACAAACATTATACTCCTTCCGTCCCATATTAAGTGTTCATTTTTGACTTTTTGAATTCTTTTTTCATCAACTTTGACCGTAAATATTTTTCTTTATCAAAAGGAGCTATGATGAGTAAAATCACTCAAATACGTGTTGAATTTAGAGGTTTTGAATTAAGACATTAACTCTATCGTATAAAGATTATGCACTAAAATTTTTTTATGTGTATAAAATTTTTTTCGAAAAAATGTGTGAAAATTTTCGAAAAAACAATTCGAAACATAATAAATTTTCAAAAAAAAAGAAGTTTCGATAAAAAAATTCGAAATTTCGAAAGAAAAAAATTTCGAAAAAAAATATATGTGAAAACCACAGGGACGATTTTTGCAACTTCCTCAAAAGATCGTTACCTAAATGGACTAACGTTGCCACATAATAACTAACGGTACAAAGTTTTGTTCAAGTTGAAACAAAATTTGAATGTAAGTTGGTGGTATCGATAATAAAAAAGTAAGTTGTTCATTACGGTAAATTTTGGAAAGTACGTTGGTATTCTATATACTTTAAAATCTCAAAGTTAAGGAGTCTAAACTAAAATTCCAAAATTTGTGGCTGGGTTCTCACTAATATCTGCCTACTATCACTATAGGTGTTAGCAATATTTCAAAGATTGCCTTTCAGATTTGTTGCAAGCGTCACTAAAAGCCAATCTGTCTCTATGCTGTGTAAGATCATTAAACAAGATTAAAAGATCTGGAAATACTAGTAAAATGAACAAAAAAAACTCACAAACGTAAGAAAGATAAGCATATAAGGTCACATTTCTTTAGCCATTTTTTTAAAAGCATATCAAAATTTGAGTTTTGTTAATGACACCTCGATCTAGAGATTGTGATAAGATAAATAAGATTATTGCACAAAAATGCATGGATGATCATGATTGGATGATAGTTCTTATAAATACGGTTAAATTAGATAATACAAGTTTTTTTTTTTTAATGGCAGATTTATTGATGAAACACTAGCAAAAAGCTAGCAAATTACAAAGAAATAATGTTGGGGTTTTTAAGCCAATTGTTCATACTGAACTTGGTTTTACATCTATGACGAATCCAAAAATAAGACTTAGACACAATATCATCGAACAAAGACGTCTTCCTTGGGCTTGTAGAATCAAAGATCAATTTATTACGGAAAGTCCAAACATACCACCACATAACATAAAACACTCCATCCAGCATCAATTTATTCTTAATGGGAAGATGCAAGTTATCCATCCAAGATACCCAGTCCGCATAAGAATCAATCTCCAAGTAAGGAACGCTCCACCATCGAACAATCATTTTGACTAATTGAGTAACAAGCTCACAGGAGAAAAACAAGTGGTTAACCGTCTCCACTCCAATATCGCAAATGGCACATTTAATACAGTTAATGGAGATACCTCTTCGCGAAATGTTAAATCTAGTGGGCAGCGAGTTATTTTTAACCTTCCAAGCAATAACATTAACCTTGATAGGCACAAATCGCACCCACCTGGTTTGGTGATCAAAGACGGGAAGAGTTTTATCGTCAATTAAACATCTAACCGATGAAACGGAGAACTCACCAGAGCTAGAAAGGTTCCAGGTCCATCTATCTTCCATGGGAATTAAGCGAGTATCACCAACCAGCAACCTAAGTTCCTCGAATTGATGTTGTTCCACCCCCCCTCTTGGACTTCTACGGAGCGAAGAAGCAAAGTTGAGATGACTGGTCTTAGAAGCAACCGTGATGTCTTTGCACGATTCCAGAGCATACACACGCGGAAATCGAGTTTTAAGAGGAACCCCGTCAAACCATCTGTCTTCCCAAAATCGAGCCTTTTCACCATTTCCTAACTTAAAACAGATGGGGGTACGGAGATCAATACCTTTACTAGCCAAGAAGTTGACCTCCTTAACAATATTCGTCCAGCTCGTCTTGAGACCAGAAGACGCATTTACGTTTCCAGTTTCTCCATGAAGAGCCTTGATTACCCTTGACCATAAAGATGAGCCTTGAGTCTGAAACCTCCAATACCATTTGAACATCAAGCCTCTATTTAAGGCATAAAGACTAGCAATTCCGAGCCCACCTTTCTTTTTGGAAGCTAAAGCGTTCTTCCAGTTAACCCATGAGGCCTTGTTACAATTTGGAGCACAACCGTTAAAAAAATGACTTCTGATAGCTTCCAGTTTTCGAAGAACACCTAAGGGAACCTTGTGAATAGACATATGAAAGATAGGCGTCGATCCCAAAACTGATTTAAGCAAGGTGAGTCTACCCCCAATCGACAGCATTTTCATCTTTCATTTAGATAACCGCGAGCTAACACGATCTATCACGTCGTCCCAAGTCTTAATACGAGACATAGAGCCTCCCACACTCGAGCCTAGGTAAGTAAAAGGGGGTTTGAAGGTAAGACACACAAGCTTTGAAGAAGCCGCTTTGATCTTGTCACTATCCACATGGAGACCCATTAGTTTGCTTTTGCTCATGTTGATTCTCAATCCAGAAGCCCAAAAGAAACACTCAAGAACATACACAAGGGTATTTATTTTATTCTCACACCATTGTTCAACAAACACCGCGTCATCAGCGTAGTAAAGGTGGGAAATGGAAACTTAGTTATCTAACTTATACTAAAAAATTTATTATGATTAGATGAAATGATTTACTATAAGGTTAACATTTTAACCAAACACTAAAGTCTATTGTTAACAAAACCCTAAAAACTTCGTAAACACTGTGGCAATCGCGAGATATATGCTCACCAGAAGTATTACGTATATGATATTACGATCAGTATATGTCTTGATGGTTGACTAATCAAGAAAATGCTTACGAAAAAAAAGATGGTGATGGATTCGGGTCGGGCCCAGACAAGCATGTGAAGGTGTTTGTTTGTCGGATTATTATAGGAAACCTGTCTTTAATTTTTAAGATATGATAATGTCTTAAACATCACTGTCATTATCATATACAATTTGTTACTATATTTTTATATATTATATCTTTTATATAATTAATTAAAGAACTATATTATTTCAAAGTTTTCTATCAAATTAAATTTTATGAGAAAAAAATTGGACCAATCAGGTTGCTTGATTTTGCCACGTAGGTAAAATCGTACGATCTGATTGGTTAATAAAAGTCAAAATTAAATCAATTTGGTTAAAATTGAAATTTTTCGGTGAAGAAATCCGATGGAGAAAAAAAAACACATCAAAATATATGTGTCAAATTTGTGGAAAAAAAAGGTAATTAATAATACTTTAGTTGTTTAATTTTAATAAATTATATATAGTTAAGCTTAAATTTATAATTTATAAGTTTTATTATAATTTTAGAAAATAAACCAATAACCCCTTAAACTTTATACTCCTATACTTTATAGTTTAAAATACAACAAATGTAAATAATTCTTTTTTTCCAAACAAAGATTTAACATTATCTAATCACATACCAAATTTACCCGAAGACTTTTTGGTAACTGCGTACACAATAGTAAGAATACCGGCCTTCCAAAGTAGAGGTCAATAGTTTGAATATAACGAGGAGAAAATTAATCCCCTTGTGGTCTCGAAGGTTTACTTGAGCCGACTCCGGGCTACCTAAAGGGGTAGTTTCGCTTGGATTAGTTAGCTCACAATGTCAAGTTAGAAAACATGTAAATCAAAAGAAAAAGAAAATTATCCTTAAGTTCATCTAATATATAAAAGATTTAATGAATTTATTCTCTTCATATGATTTCGATAATCTTCTATAACATAACTTATAAAACAGAAAAAAAAAATTATACATATATTTTTAAAAACCATAATGTCTTAGCCTTTTTTGTGTACGGGCATTAAAACTAGTTATGAAAAATGGAATAACATCATATATGTATTTTGATTGTTTAATAGATTTTCATGCTCCTGCTTTTGGAACACAACCGTCACTGGTTGCTTAAGTTTTCGTCATCTCCCGTAATTAGCGGGCTCCATTTCATTAGAAAAATGTTGCTCCGTATCTAATTGACACAAAGTCGATAAAAGTAAAGTTGATTATAAAAGTTAAATGAAACGTTAAACACGAGTATTTACTGCTAGAAGTTTAATTAATCTTTTATACGGAGTATTTATTTTTTATTTTTTTGTAAAATTCGTCTTTTTATTTACCCATAAGAGAGCTCGATCGTAAAATTAAGCCTTCATATTGGCAGATAAAAGTCAAAGCTGAATTAGTTTGCTCAGATACGCGTGGCCGTGTGAGTTTTTATTTATTTCGAATTTAAGTGTTAATTAACGTTATACTTTGATTGTTTATATACTCCCTCCGTCCCATATTAAGTGTCCACAATGGAATCTTTTAAGTCTTTTTTCCTCAACTTTGACCATAAATATTTTTGTTTGTGTTATATAATATTGAACGAAAATTCTACCAACGAAAAATATATTCAAAACTCTATCCATTCATATATTTTGCATCAAGTATCATATAACATAAGAAGAAATCATTAAGGTCAAAGTTGAAGAAAAAAGACTTTGAAAAAGTCAAGTGGACACTTAATGTGGGACGGAGGGAGTAATTTACAATCAAACCTTAAACATTTAAAAAGAGATTAATTTTAAATATAACTTGATGAGCTTAAGTGTAAAATCTTCAATTTCTATAAATTTTAAAATATTTATGTTATCGTAATACTAACACAAACAACGTGCGTATACATATTATCGAATATATGCACAAGATTGAACATACCATATATAAACATTTATATTCAATGAATTTGAATTATGTTTAAATAAAAATTAAACTAAACAAACAATAAGATTATTAAACATATTTGATCATATTTGATCAAATATAGTTGAAATATTATTATTAGTTCTAACCATGTTCGAACCTAATCCGCGTTTGTTAACTTGCCCGTACATAGGTACAAACCTAGGACACAAAAACGATAAATTAATCTAATTGTAATACAAAAAAAATTTAGATGCACTAGATTATAATACTAAAATGAAAGCACGACTTATAAATACGCAACAAATTAACAATACACCCCTGCCTCGCACTTACCAAAAAACTAGCTCATTCCATCGTTGGAGAACTAGCTACCATTGACACCCTTCCAAACCTTCCTACCATTTAAAATGAAACCGGGTTAACAAACATAAGACTTAAATACCTTGGTGGATTTCATATACTTATTGAGTTACCTCTTGACACCCCTCTACAATCAGCCATCTCTAATCCAAACCTTCTCACTTGCTTTAAATACCTTATCCCTTAGAACAACAAATTTCAAATCGATAAGAGACTGACATGGATATCGATCGAAGGATTGCCGCCCTAAGCATGGCATGAGGCTGCATTCACCCGAATCGATAGAGAATGGGGTGAAATCATCTTTCCAGAGAAATGCAATAACAACTACAACAATTTGGTTGCGGGGAAAGTGTGTATCCGCACCAAATGTATGGAGCTCATTCAACACAATATGCCTCGACACCCATATATGCATTAGAATTAGAGAGATACAAGGGGGATGTGATGAGGTATTCTTAACAGATTCATTAGACTCTAAATCGACGGAAGATGACTCGTCAAACCATGACGATGGCGCTGACAACGTTGCTACAAACGAAAACGATAAAATTTATGATGATGAATCAGATAGTAATAACCTGTTTCTCGGTGAAGGAGGTTGGATTCATGATGAGGAGGAGAATGAAATCATAGGTAATTGTTATCCTATAATATCAGAATTAAATGCTTTACAAGGTAATGATGGTGGCAATGGTGATGCTTCGCCGAAAAGTTTGAAAACAGTGGAGACGGTGGCTAGTCAAACGCCTAATATGGGTTCACCAAATTTAGAAAACTGCAATGTACTTTCTCCTGAGGAGGTTGTACCAGACACCCAATTTAAAGAAAAGTCGCATCATTCTCAGAATGTATCTGCAAGCAGGGGCAGAGCCAGGATTTTCAGCTAGGAGGGGCTAATCATGCTTAATGCAGAAAGTCATAATGATAAGGGGGGCTCAATGTAAAAAACTAGTAGAAAATCGGCTTGTAATATAGATAATTAATGAATAAATAGGCTCATTGGGGGTGGCTCAGCACCCACTAGTCCCCCTACTAGCTCCGCCCCTGTCTGCAAGGATAACGACGGATACAATTGACCTTTTCATGGTCAGTAAAGTTGTGGCCACACGTGAACATGTATGTCTCAAGTACTACTAACTTTCAAGTTCATGCACAACTTATTGTTAATTTATTTCTCCTACCAATTCACAATACGGTAGCCCTTTGAAATACAAGTCCAATAAGCCAATTAAACAAACCAAACTCTAGCCCACACACCATAGCCTAATAACTATACTAAAAATGTTTCATTGCCTTGTCCCTCTAACGTTAGGCCAACAAACACAAAACACAACCAAAAAAGGAATTTATTCACTTAGCTCACTTCCCCTTAATTCTACTTCCTCCTTAACCTTACTGCCAAAACATAACACCTAAACAAAACAAATCAAGTTTACTTCCCTTAAACTCATCAACGCCATCACTGGTATAAACACGCATTTTGTGAAGAAAAATCAAAACATACAAACACAATCCAACCAAAAAACCAATGTATCCCATGACACCTCCATCTCGAACAACAACTCAAATATACAACGTTGTAATAATAGGCTCATTAACCTTGTCTGCTCCTCCTCCTCTACTAAAAATGAAAACAAAACTCTTAAAACCATAGCAGTGGGTACATCTATTGGCTATGATATGGTTGGGAGAGAACGTGATGTTAATGACATTATTGGTGTTGAAGTTGTGAACCAATGATTACTGCATCATTGAATATCAATGGAGTTCGCTCATCTCCAAAAAAGAAATGAGTTAGGAATTTATGCTACTAAAACCATGTTAACTTCATCGGTATCCAAGAATAAAAGCCTACCAAAACGGACATTGCTCTCATTCACTCCTTGTAGAGAAACAATAAATATGACTTTGCGTCACAAAACTCAGTTGGAAACTCTGGTGGTATTATTGCTATATGGAACAACTTGTTGTTTAAGAAGGTCAGGGTCGTGGACAACGAAAACGGTTTTCTTGTTATTTTTGGAGAATGGCTCAACGTTGGTATTAAGTGCTTAATGGTTGTAGTTTACGCACCACAAGACATCAGTAGAAAGCAAAACCTTTAAAATAGACTCAATGATCTGGTTTTCAATTCCAACGTGATGTCTCTCGTATTTGGTGATTTTAATGACGTTTGAACTGAAACTGAAAGATTAGGCACTGTCTTTTGCAATAAGAGTGCAAATATCTTCAACGAGTTCATCTCCATAACTCATCTCGTTAACCTTCCTATGGGAGGACGTAAATTCACCCGTATGAACAGACAGGGTATTAAGTTAAGCAAAATTGATCGGTTTCTTGTAACGCATCACTTCCTTTCTAAATGGCTGAATGATATACTCACATCATTAGATCGTGACTTATCCGACCATTGTCCTCTTGTTCTTAAAACTTATTCAGTGGATTACGGTCCTACACCCTTCAAGTTTTTCAATTCTTGGCTTTTGAGCGGGGATTTTTCGAGCATTGTTGCTCTTGCTTGGCACAATTATAATAATCCAACTGTACCTCAAGTGTCACACCCGACAATATTCTTGAAAAACAAGCTTCAAAGTATGAAGAAACATATTCGGTTTTGGCGTGATAATATGAAGTGTAATAATGAAGTCATGCTAAAAAGTTTAAAAGAAAAAGTGGTGGCTATGGAACTAAAAGGTGAAGTCAGTGGGTTGGCTGATGTTGAGATTGTCCAACGTCTGGACCAGCTAAAACAAATAGAAGGCTTGGAACATATCAAAAGATTGGACCTTATGCAAAAAGCAAAAGTAAAATGGGATATCGAGGGTGACGAAAATTCAAAAAAATTTCACGGTATGGTTAACATCAATTTTTCGAGAAATAGGATAAATGGCATCTACATGAATGGTTCTTGGGTTTCTGACCCGCCACTCGTGATCTCACACATCTTTAACTTTCACAAGCACAAATTTAAAGATAATTCTTGTAATCGTCCGCGTTTCACTAGCAACCTTTTTAAATAGTTATCCGACAGTGAGGTTACTCTTCTTGATGCTCCTTTCTCTCATGATGAAATAAAAACACGGTTTTGAGTTGTGGTGGTGCTAAGTCACCGGGTCCTGATGGGTTTACCTTCAAATTTATTAAAGATTACTGGGATACATTTGGTGAGGATTTCATAAACATGGTGTTAAAGTTTGAGGTTGATAGTTTCATTCCTAAAGGTTTCAATTCCTCTTTCATTGCCCTTGTTCCGAAAATCCAAGACCCTCTTTACATCAAAGATTTTAGACCCATTAGCCTCATCGGATGTCAATACAAGGTAATTTATAAACTTCTAGCCAACCACCTCTCGCAAGTTGTGAACTCGGTTGTTAGTGAGGTGCAAACGGCTTACATAAAAGAAAGGAAAATAATTGATGGTCCTCTCATGGTTAATGAAATCTTAGCCTGGGCATCTAAGAAAAAAGAAACGCTTTTTATCCTCAAAGTAGACTTTGAAAAAACATTTGATTCCCTTGATTGGAAATTATTAGACCATACCGTGGAACAAATGGATTTTAGCCAAAAGTGGAGGAGTTGGATCCGGGGATGTCTTAACTCGGCATATAGATCGGTTTTAGTCAATGGGTCACCCACTCAAGAATTTAAAATACAAAAAGGTCTTCGTCAAGGCGACCCACTTTCACCATTTCTCTTCATTCTTGCCATTGAAGCTCTTCATGTCTCACTTCAAGAAGCAAAATCTAAAAACCTCTTTGAAGGAGTCAAAGTAGGTAATAATAATGTTGACATTTCTCATTTTTAATTTGCGGATGATGCTATTATCATGGGCAAGTGGTCACTTGACAATGCAAAAATCTTTGTCAGATTTTGAGATGTTTCCATATGGCTTCGGGTTTGAAAGTAAACTTCTCCAAGATTAAATTCTATGGTATTGGCGTCTCCAATGAAGATACTCATCTTTTTGCTTCTACTATTCACTGCCAACCTTCATCCCTTCCATGCACTTACCTTGGTTTACCCATTGGTGCCAACTTAAACAAAAGTAATAGTTGGAAGCCAATCGTTGATAAGTTCCATAAGACCTTATCTAACTGGAAAGCAAAGAACCTCTCTTATGGTGGTAGGCTCACTCTTATGAAGTCGGTTCTTGGAGCACTTGGTATTTATTACTTTTCCCTCTTTAAAGCTCCTAAAATTGTGATAAATGAGTTAGAAAAGCTTAAACGAAACTTATTTTGGGGTTTCGACTCCAACAAAATGGCGTGGATCGCTTGAAAGAAGGTTTGCTCCTCTTCTAAGTGTGGCGGTCTCGGTATAGGTAGCCTTGAAGCCTCGAACATTGCTATGTTGTTTAAATGGTGGTGGCGTTTTTATAGTGAAAAGGATGTTTTGTGGAAACAAGTAATTACTTCTATTCACGGTGATCACGGAGGTCTTGGGTGGAAAATTACACTAATAATATTTCAACTAGTCCTTGGAAAACTATTTTATCCTTGGAAAAACACCTTTCACAGCTAAATATCAATCCCCATTCGGTTTTCTCTAGAAAAATTGGCGATTGATGCACTTTTAAATTTTGGGATGATGCTTGGTTTGGAAATTTGACCCTTAAATCCATTTTTCCACGCCTATACCAATTGTAGATATATAAAGATTATTGTGTTGCTGAGAGATGCAATACATCATATGGGCCTCACTCTAGAAGTTGGGCTTGGAGAAGAACAATCAGAGAGGGGATAGAAAGTAGCCAATTAAATGGGTTCTTGTCACTACTTGCTTCTTTTAATCTAACAAATACAATAGATTGCTGGGAATTCACTTTAAGCAATTCAAAGTGTTCTCTGTTTTAGACATGCGGAAGTATATTGAGTGCAAAATTCTTGCTACAACAGAAGAAGAGACACGTTGGAATAAAATGCTTCCGATTAAAGTCAACATAAACACATGGCGACTTTGTCTTGATAGACTTCCAACACGTTGTAATCTTGATGCTAGGGGTGTCGATCTCGACTCAACTCGATGTCCAATTTGCGACGAGGATCTTGAATCATCTCAACACCTATTCCTTGAATGCTTGGTTGCTTCTTCTTTATGGCAAATGGTTACCACTTGGTGTATAAGTCATCGAGAGATAAAGTAGAGAGAGAAAGAAGGAGGAGGAGGATTAGAGAAAAGATTAGAATGAGATTAAGAAACTTGGAAGACACACAAAGACACACCTCACAAATAAGGTGGTGGAGGGGTATTTATACCCTTTTACAATGAATGACCATAGAGCCATTGTCTTCTAGACATTTACAATTTAGCCCCTTTGACTTATAGTCTTTGACTATTTACCATCTACCTAACCTATTACATAATAATATTTCATTATTTATTACAAGACGTTTATCTCAATAAGATCGTCACTTGTATCAATCCTAACAATTTCCACCAAGGAAGTCATTGAGATCTCTCTTTGATTTCATTTAATGATCATCATTTCCTTTATTTCTAACAATTTCCCCTAAAGGATGAGCATCTCTCTCTTGTGACTTTGATCCTTTGACTTTCATTGAGAATCTCTCTAGTTGACTTTGATCTTTGACTTTAAGATTGTTTGTATTGAGCTCTTGTTGTGTAAATAGTGGTCTTGTTCCAATCATGCTCTTGTGATCTTAATCTTTATTTTTTCATTTTCTTTTTCCTTTGCCTTTGAGATCTTTTCATGTCATCATTCTTTACAGCAAATCCATCTTGAATTTGTCTTTTAAAGTTCTACCAACACTGCTCTTAGTTTCTATACAGTTTACAATCTTCGTCATGTAGAACTTTTGTCTTGATCAACAGAAATTGACGATTTGATGATAGTTCTTGATTATCAGAGTTGCGGAAGTGTATCTTTGAACTTTGAGTATGAGATATGAAAGAATGAATTATGACGTGTTCATGCTTCTAAAAGGTAGAGATGTTGTTGATGTTCTTCCCCCTAATTGCTTCCCCCTAAATAAACAACCATTCGTATACACATATCTTCACTTTTCTTCCCCCTAAATGTTGCTAGACTATCGAACACTTCTTACCCCCTCGATTGTATTTTGTGACATCAAATTCATAATCATAATCTTTGTTTGCTTAAATTATTCGATAGTGTAGTTATGTGTGAAGTGCAGTCGAAGCATAAGAGTCATCTACTAACTTCAATTCCAACAATCTCCCCTTATCAAAATTGTGACATCATAAAGTAAAACTTGGATCCAACACTCCACGCTACTTGTATGAATCAAGGAAATGTGTTTGTGTTTTTCGAAAAACAAATTCCAAAAAACACGATATAACAACCTAGATCACTAGATTAACTAGTTATAACAACTAATTGAATCATAAAATCATTCATTTTCAAATTGTGACTACTTGTTTTGCTGTTGGCTTTGATGTTAGCACTGGTTTTAGGATTTCCCTTCATATCCATTGTTGAAATACTTACTTGTAAGTTCACTCTTGAATGTTTGGGAATGTCACTAAGAATGCAATATCACTATAGACATTATAATCGACTCTTATACTTTTTGTATTTTTTCTTGTTGTTTAATACAAATGTACTTTTGTGTCCTATGCGAGATTTATGATTTAATCTCATTTGGCTCTAGACTCAATAAGTGCTTTTGGTTTTAGTGATTGGAGGCTGGAGCAAACTGCCACCTTTTTAATATCAACAAACTCGGAGTGAGATGTCAATAGATTACGCATTTAATCTCCGTGACAATGAAACAAGAATTCTTTGTAGAATCTTGAGTGGCTGGGAGGGTTGATGCCTTGCTTACACTGTCGGTCCATGTAGTGAGTATTCTTCAATACCAAACATCATCTTTGTGATTCTGATAGATTAATGTAGTGACCGGTTTTTGCCTAAAGTTTGTCGGAAGGGCTTCTTCTGTTTTCACCCTTTTCATAATACATTTCATTTTTCAATTCTTCAACCCCTTCAATGTTTAATACTAACGCTTCCTCTATTATCATTCTTGTTGTGATGGTTTCGATGATAACTCATGCCTTACGTTTTCCATTATTCACATTAACATTACTACTTATTATACCTAAAGGACCTATATTCTATCTATGGAATGTCCTAGGTAGATTCCCCGGTTCTGGTGGGATCATAGGTTAATAACTACCGTACCATTTATATCTTTTTTGTTTCAATAAGTGGTAGTGGTTGTTGGGTATTTAAGATCGAAAACCATACAAACCATTTGAAAATCAATGCTACTCTAGTGTTGATATTAATCAAAACATTTAACACTTTGAACAGTTCACTTATGGAAATACTTCCGCCTACACATGGGCATCGTATTCAAAATTATTATTCAAAATTATTTTGCACATGAAGGTAAGAGTTGATTGCACTTGAGTCTTTCCAGATCACTTTGAATAGCTCCACACATAAGCATTTATATTTCTTTGATCACATTTTAATCCAATTTTTCCCCCTAAATATAGCATATCAAATGTTATTTTTGATATCAATTGGATTAAAATAGCATATATGAGAATTTGAAAAACATATGGGTGAAAACGGATATACAAGATTATGATTGGAACCTTTTTTAATGTTCTTAAACAAATTTGAAAATGAGTTGCGTCAAAGTTAATATAAATATCTAAAACGTTACTCATATGGTCAGTTAGTTGCTCGCTTTCTTCATCTGTTAATTCTCATGAAACATCCGTAACGGACACAATCGTTCACATTTGCACCCTTATCAATATAAACTACTTGACAACAACTTCTTTCTAAATCGATTATTATTCATTTGTTACAAAACCATTTTCATTTGATATCATTTTGCTTGAGCTCAGATTTTGAATATCTTAAATATGAAATAGCTCAAGTCCAAGAAGTTTTAAACTTCCGTGGTGAGGAAATAAATGTACAAAAATGCACACTCTTCCGTTATTTGAATAATGAGTCACTAAGCTGGCAAGTTACTTAGAAAGTGTTTTATGTCCCGAAGCACATTTTTTTTTAAATTTGATAAAAAAGTGGCCTCAGGTCAAAAGAAAGATTCCTCTCTTTTAAGATTAAAGGCACTGAACGTACACTTTCCTTCTTATTTAAAAATGGGTTGTTATCTGAAAATTTTTAGATAAACCAAGCATTTTGTTGAGCAAACTTTTTTAACGGATTTTTGACGAATACTTTTTGGAAAAAGTTGAATAATTTTGCTCAAAACAAGAAGATTTATCTTCTTTTTAAGGTAAAGCGCACTGAAATGTACACTTCCCTTTTATTTGAAGACCGGTGGTTGAAAATCTAACATTTGTTACTAAACCATTGAATTGAGCTACAAATACTTTTGAATGTTTTGATTTGAATAGCTCAAGGACGAAAAGATTTTCCTTTTCGTTGTTAAGGATAAATGCATTAAATACATACAATTCCTTTTCATCTTAATGCACGAGTAGCAATCTGTGATATGATTACCAAACCCATTGACATCGATTTTAGACAACAACCTTTGGAACCCATTTAAGCACGGTGCTAACGGGGTTTACCAAATCCTTTGAAACCAATGAAAGTTGTGTAAGTCGATCTGTAAGATGTTGAGTTCCGAAACGAGGGCTTGAACCGGTTTGTTTCATTTGAAAACAGCTCTCGTAGAATCAATGGAGATTTAAAATCCCTTTTGATTTTCCATTGATTTTTGAAACTCGGTGTTTCATGTGGAGTTTTAAATCCTGTTAATGAAGAAGATTTCCATTTGTTATTGTCATTTGATGAAACATTCCGAAAATTTGTTTTTGCATCGTTTGAAAAGCTTCCTTTCTTGTTGATGGTCGAAGCAGAGTCATTCTTGTTTTGCATCGAAAGCATTTCTGTTTTGGAATATTTGAAAGATTTTGAATGACTTTGCTTTGGTCTCCACACTTGTTTTACCGGTGGTTAAAACGAGTTGTGTGTCGGACAAAAAACTTTATGATTCTTTCCTTTGAAAGTACTTGTCTTAAAACTCTTTTGAGAAGAAGATGCTTCAAAAGGTTGAGATTCCTTAATTGGCCTCCACACTTGTTTTACGGTGTAAAACACGAGTGTGATGTTTTCAAAAAATTGATTCTTTGCATGTTAGCTCTTGTCTTAAACCTTTTGAGGAGAAATGTTTCTTATCGTTGAGAATTCTTAGGAAAACTTCCTATCTTTATTGTAAAGTTTAGGTTGTCAATCTTGGTAAAAACCTTCGTGATAAAAGTTTTGAAGATCTCACCCGTGTGAACCTTTTCTTAAAACACTTCTTTAGGTTTTAAAGCTTTTGAAACATGAGTTCCCATTTTGCCGATTTAAGAGATCAAACTTCACTTTTAAAGCATTATATGAAGTCATCATCCATTGATATTCTTTTGACAAGATACATAATATCTTGAGATGCCAATTTTGATTCCAAATATGCAATTCGTTTTAAAAGCAGATCTTTTTATCTTCTTTAGGCAAAGAAAGGTCTGTGTAGAAGACTGGTTTTTGAACAACTCTTTTGGCACATCATCTTGGGAGAAAACCATGATTTTGAAATTTAGAGAGTTTATCTACAAATTTATCAGCGACGGGCGCGGCGATCTCTATCTATCGCGTGAATGTTATCAACTTACGTTTGCACAGACTTTCCTTTCGTTTTCCAATTTGAGTTCTCATATGATTTATTTCCTTTCAAAAATTGATCCTTTCTTCAGATTTAGAATCATTCACAACCCTTCGAGCCAATTGTGTTCAATGAACAACTTTATATTTTTTTAAGTTTTTCAAAATACGCTCAAATTTAGATGTTTCTGTTTGACAATAAGCTTTTGACGTCATTAAAATCTTTTGTTTGGTTGAGTTTAAGAACATGTTTGTCAAGCTCGACAAAATCTTTGTTAGAAGACTGACATTTGGCATTCGTCACAAACATTTCTCCCCCGATTCCATGTTAAGTTCAGAAATTATCTAACCTGTTTCTTTTTCGAGACCCGCGGACTTTTTGATTGATAAACAAAGTTTTTGTAAGTCAACTTCAAATGTTCATTCTCCTTAATTAATGACGCCACACGATATTCCAACTCAATGTTTCTCGTTTCAATCGATCGCCAAAAATCGTCCTTAATCTTTTGAACTTCATCACATTTTTTAATCTCAACTTTTGACCTTTAAACCGACATAACAATTCTTTATAAGTCTGTTTCAATTGAGCATTTCGAGTTGTAATGATTCAATTAAATTCTCATTTTCTTTTTGCACTGTTTTCTAAGAATCTATTTTCTCGTGACTTGTGTTGAAGTGTGATTTCTAAAAGCAATACCATTTTGCCTCAGATTTTGGACAAATCTTTTTCCTATTTCAACAATTCTTTTTGACAATTATATAGAGTTTTGACTTCAATGCATCTTACAAGCTCGTATCAACTGTTTTACTCACATTTGAAAACATTTTTTGACTCCTTTGAAAATTCTTTCAATTTCTTATGTAAATCCTTATTCTCTTATTCACACACGAAGATTATGACAAGATTTATGATTTCTTGTTAAGAGATGCTTCCAATAGTTAATTCTTTCAACAAATCTTTTGATTCTTAATTTCATCAAGATTAGACATCATTTTGCTCAAACGCATCTTTCATTTCTTTTTTATCCCTTGAAATAGTATTCTGAAAGTCATCAAAGCAAACCTGTAAATTCATTAGAATTGGTTTTAACTTGTTTTGTCAAACTCTCAATAAGTTCTAATCTTGTCGGTGATGTGTAAAAAATGTTGCCTTTTACTGTTCTGTTTTATTAACAGTAAACAACTTTTCCAGATCCAAATTTTTATTGAATATTCATGATCAAAGGTAAACTCACTTGGCATTCGCGCGCTTTGTTTTCAGATCTTAACAATGGACCTATATGAAGATGAAGAAATGTTTGTTAACAGAAAATCTCAGAAAGCTCTTTTTGATGACAAAGTCTTTTATAAAGTTTGTTAACTTTATCGTATCAATTGGTTTTTGAATCTTTACGCTCTTGAATTTTTTCATTTTTGAAAACTCATTCATTTTTAATTGTCTTATTTTCAGCATCTCAAGAGTTTCCTCAGAATCATCCAGTGCAGTTGTTCATTTTTTTCAAAAAGTTCAGATGCACGATAAATACTTTAAGAAATCTTTAGCATGAAGACTTGTGAAAGAAACAAGTACAAGTCATATCCACACCCGACCTTTTGTAAGTTATCCCGGAATGGCTTTTTGCTCATTTGTAAGCAACTGAAGTGTGCAGTGATACTGCCTCATTTTTGCAAACATCATTTTCATATCCTTTGATTTTTATCTTGTAAATGGAATAATATCATTAATGAACGATATTATTTCTCTTTGTCACGTTGTGTTTGTTTTGAAAAACGTTTGTGTCTTTTGATAGTAATGAAATTATTTCCTCGTTTGATCCCATTTTTTCTGATTTAATCACAAACGACCCAAAAAATTTGGACCAACTTCAAACTTTCACCATTCTAACATAATACCACACGACAAAATTTTAACTCTAACGAATTAATCTCCTTTCGAACATTTGACCGCAATTAAAATTGTGATCTGCTACTCTGTGATTCTATCAAAATGTACTAGATTTACTTTGACAAAAATTAATACACACACAGACCCAATCAAATTTTATACAAAACACAATTTATCAATATATCAGTGACTGCAGGGACAGATTATTTTCTTTTACTGACTGATCCGAGCCCACTCTTGATATTGTTCTAACACTCAGGCCTAACCTTCATCATTAAGTGTATTCACACCAATAGAGCACCCAAACTTTGTTTATAAACCCTAACTCACAGAGATATATAATTCACTCTTTGATAATCCCTAACACAATTACAAGCATCTCTTTTTATCATTTCTTTTAGATTTCGACTAGAGAATGATATCGATTACACCAAACAAATACACACAAACATAAATCACTTTCTCATTTAACACACAAAATGCACAACTAAAAATTCCTGTTATCCCACTTTCTTCTATCTACAACCTACAACAACACCTCGAACCTGAGTATATTTATTCGATACTACAACCCAAGAAAACAAGTCCTTAATAAGAGAGACAAGTAGGTTTTTCTTTGTAGTTGTTCTTGTTTTCTTGTAATCGAACCAAAGATATGATATGAACAGTGTTGTTTTTATCTTCCTTTTGAGTTCGAAAATACAGAAAAGCTATGTCTTCAAGATTATTGATCTATGATGAATTTTCCTTTCGTGTGAATGATCTTTTGTAGGTTCTGAAAATTTAGTAATTGAAAAGGAACAACATGAGATCTTTACTTTTGTTTCTTTTGAAAATTTAAACAAAAAAGTGTATGCTTTATAGCTGATCTATAATGGTTTATCTTTTCGTGTTTGTCTTTTAAGGAACTAACTTTTCTGTTAAAACATAATCGAACAGATAGAGTGAGATCTGACAGTTTGCTTTCGCGCTAGTTAAATTTGAGATGAAGATGGACAGCGGTTTTGGTTTTTGATTGGCCTCATGAATTGTGATGATTGTTTGGTTTATAATCTTTTTAAAGGATAAGAGAATTCACTGTGAAAAACCACAAATGCTTGAGTTCACTTAATGTTATTGTTTTTCTTTTCTCCGTGTTCGAGTTTGGCGATTCTGTTTGCTAACGAATTGTGTAATGACATTTGTTTCTGTTAGTTCAAAGATTGTTTTCCGAATATGTGTTCTTGGATCTGTGATGATAAGAGAATAAAAAATTTGAGATCGAACACACACTCTTGATGTTATATTACTTTGATCCGAGTTTGGTTTCTGTTTTTGATCCAAGTTTAAGGTTCTTGATTGAGTTTTCGAGATTGGTTTTGATTGTGGTTTAATATCGTGTTTGGATCAGCTGAGTTTCCTCGAGTTTTTATCTTACCGATTATGGTTTCTTGAATATGATTAAAAATAGTGGATGTAAGATAACTTTTGTGTTTTAGATCTTTTAAGACTTTCTTGAAAGAAATTGAGAACACAAAAGATTAAGAATGAGATTGTTGATACTTCGATTTACGTTCTTGTTTTCAAACTATATAGGTTTAAATAGTAATCGGATCTGAAACTCTTTTAAACAAAATGGCGTATTTCAAAATGTGTTGGTATTTTGACCACGAGGTTTGATGGTTCTACTCGAATTTTACTTTTCAGCTGATTTTACATGATTTTGACTATCTGATTTTGATTTTAAGCTCAACTAAGCATATTTTAACAAAATTTTGCACGCTTCTTATGATTAAACGTATAACAATCAAATTCAGTTGATAGAACCAGCAAACTCGAAATTGCTCAATAAGCAAAAATAAGCTGTTTTGACTTGTCGCTGCGCTCACAAAATATAAGCAGTTTTGACACAAAATAAGCACACGGGAAAGTAAGCTAAAATAATCCATAATAATGGACACGAAAACCAGAAGAGCACAACAACGGAATCAGGGAATCCGAATAAGCACGAAATAAAGCCAAATAAGCTTGAAATAAGCTGCTGAAAATAAGCTTTGCTATTGTTGTCAGAAATAGCTTCAGAATAAGCTCTCCAAAAACACCACTAATTCGCTCTTGCAGCTCTGATAAAATTTTGTTAGGTCTGAAATTCAGGATCAGAATAAGCATTTAATGATGTATAGTCTAGAGAGATAATAGTATAGAGAAAGAAAGTGGAGAAAGAGGAGGATTAGAGAAAAAATTAGAATGAGATTAAGAAACTTGGAAGACACACAAAGACACACCTCACAAATGAGGTGGTGGAGGGGTATTTATACCCTTTTACAATGAATGACCATGTACGTACTTGTCTTTAGACATTTTACAATTTAGCACCATTTGAACTTAATAGTCTTTGACTATTTACCATCTACCTAACCTATTACATAATAATATTTTCATTATTTATTACAAGTCCCATTTTTCTCAATAAAGATTCGTCACTTTTATCAATCTAACAGTTGGTTGTCTTCTTCATTCTATGGCAAATGGTTTACACTTGGTGGGGTTTGAATGAATACCCACTGTTGCTTCCGAATCTGCTTCATGGGCCGAAACGGTTAACATGTCGACCCAATTGCAAGAGCTGCATTGACGGTGGTTATTCAACAAACTTTGTGGGTTTTTATTGGAGATCATCGCAATAAAGTTTGTTTCGACTCTAAACCTAAACGGAATGATACTCTAGCGAGGATGTCCAAAATCGATTGCATCGCGCTCGGGATCCCAATAGAATAGGAATGTAAAACCATCTAGTTTGATTGGATCAATGAATCCTAATTTAGCTTGTTCTAAATCTTTGTAACTTTTTTCTAGATCTTGCTAGCCTTAATAAAAATCGTCGTTCATAAAAAAAGTAGCTTTGTACTTATAGTCTAATTTATGTGCGCTGTTAATATGCACATTTACAAAATATTAATAACCAACTGTCAAAATTTTTTTTATAACATAATATTAAGCTAAGAATTTTAATAATTTTATTTGATTATATTGTTTATCCTACGTGCGCAGGACTTAAGGATTGTATATCAACCAATTTAAAAACATTAAGATCAGCTAAATTGTTTAGTTTATGATAATGTGAACCAATTATGTGGAGTGGCACTTTTTGTTCTAACTTGGTCTAGACTAGCTAATTGGTTCGTTAAATCGTGGATATAGCTTGTAAAATCGCTATTGTTGAGTGCACTATTGTCGTCAATTTCATATCCCGACATGCGACTGGTTAAAACATTTGATAACATAACAAAAACCAATGCCTTAATGAAACCAAACTCTCCTTAATCAAGTGCTTATTGTGGAAAGGTTCATAGGGTTTGGCCAACTTGATGTATTGACCAAATCTAGTGTATAATACAAAAGACAATTAACATAACACATGGGTGTTTTCGTTTCATGTGAGAACGCATGTTGTGTTTACTTCTTTAAAAACCTTTCTGTTTCAGCATAAACAATATAATTGCATACATTCATCTTTGTCATTCTTCAAAAGGAAAAAGGTTAAAACTTAAAAAGATATAGTGGGAACACGGTAGTTGCGTCTGAAATTCATCATGTTCCTTAAGATTCTTTTATGGTAACATGGAAATTGCGTTTAAGTATGAACTTTGGACTTTTTTACAATTATTGTATGTTACTAGTAATTTAACAGTGAAGTGATGTGGTGATGATACATACAACTTAACGTTTAACTATGAAAAACTAAGAAGGACACTTTGATGCGGAAATCAAAATGCTTTCTTATCTGTCGTTCTTTTACAGGAATAGAAAAGAGAGTAGATTGGATTAGTAATCCAAAACAAGCTTGTACAA